>JAOTOL010000703.1:0-111113 GCA_034440575.1 Imbricaverruca yamaguchii | reverse complement strand
ATTCCCCGACCCCCTCCGATTTTGATGAAAATTGGTACACCTGTAGTACCAATTAAAAGAACACATCACGCCAACTTTTAGCCCAGAGTGACCTCTGGGGTCAGATCTAGAGGTCATCCTAGGTCACGATTTTTTACCGATTTGACATCAATAAATTGCAATATCTCATGTGTTATTTAACTTAGCGGAATGAAATTGGTGTCAAAGTGCGCAGAAGCCCTGGGCCATTCAGAAATATGGCAAAAGCTGCACGTGACCTCCCCGTGACCTTGACCTAACTAGGTCAAAGTATACAAATATATTTTTATATATGTTTGCCTGCCCCTAATTCGACGAAACGGTGCTATATTAATGGTCGTGATATTATCTAAGAACCTGCAAAAAGAAAGGCGGAGACTTGAAAACTTTTTGAGATATCAGCCTTTGAGTATTGTCATAGGACCAAATGGATGCATGCCCCGAGGTTATTTACCATATTATCGATGATAACTCTGGTTACCTTCGTCCGATTATCGTCAAATTTGTTGCGCAAGTCATCGGTGGCAAACTGAACTATTTTCCAGATTTTCAGGTTGACATGACCTCACATGAACTGACATGACCTTGGGAAGTTTGTATTGCCTAAATACATGCAATATCGCAACTTACGTGAATATTCATGGCCATGATATGATTCATGATAACCGAGAAATCGATAACATTGAGTACCGAAAGTGGACTAATACTGATAGGTCCACCTTAGAGGTGGTTACGCAAACTTCTGAAGATTTTGTGCGATCATTTTGCGAGCAGCTGGAAATACAGTAAGTGGTAAAAAGCATGATTTTGTCGCCCGTGCCCAAGGCAATTATCTGAAAGGCCTAAAGGAAACACTAGCTCCTGCAGAGGTAATTGTTATTGGAGATTTTTTCCGAAAACTACGCTATGGTTACACAGGATGAGGTACAGTCCCATCACTGGAAAACTGCAGGTGACAATCCATCCGTTTGTGGCTTATTGGCGAAACAACGCAGGGGACCTCAAACATTTTTCTTACTCTGCCATTTCCGACTGCCTGACGCATGATACTGTGGCTGTCCACCTGTTTCAAGGAAAACTCATTGAGCGCCTGAAAGCAGAATTAGGCCAATAACCCAAGAAGATATTTTATTTTTCAGGTGGGGCTGCCTCGCAATACAAAAATTGTAAGAATTTCCTAAATTTGGCAGAGCATTCCGTCGACTTTGGAATAGACGCCGAGTGGCATTTCTTCGCAACCGCTCACGGAAAGGGACCGTGGATGGCATTGGTGGGACGTTGAAAAGGTTAGCTAAAAGGGAAGTCTGCAAGGAATGATTGAGATCCCGACCAGTTTTATCAGTTTGTAAAAAACCATGCCACCGGCACGTGCGTGGAGTATTTTCCCAAAGCCGAGTGGGTCAAAGAAACCAAAGCGTTGAATGACAGATTCGCAGCTGCTCGCACAATACCGGGAACAAAGAATGTCCATCGTGTTACTCCGTCTCCACGTAATGGTATGGTGGCTGTGAGATGTTTTCCGGCAGCGAGACGGGCCGTGAGGTACGTGTGGCGAAAAAGGTTGGTAGTTCTTCGTGAATATACGGTACTGCTGTTCAACTTGTTTTATGGTCGCGGCTATTTGCATATCAGAAACATTTACTGGCCCTCCCGATAAAATGTTAGTACGAAACGCACGCGAGCTGAAACAATATATTCAGGCTATAAAACCGAGGGAACATATTTTTTGCGAATAACTTTTGCCAAAATAAAGATAGAAATATAATTTTGTTACAATCCTATTTTCCACGTCAGGCCGCGTTGATTGATGTATCACATGACTTAGCTAGCTGAACATTTGATCCTGACCCCAGTTGACCTCCAGGTCACACTAAACCGAGGTCAAGTGCTGACCTAGCTTGATCATATTATACATCATGATTAACCAGAGGATCTCGATGGCATTAAAATTATTTATCTTGATTCTATATAAAGTTATTGACGAGAGTGTGACATGACCTCATAGTGACCTCACGTGACCTTGCAGAGGACACTTGTTCAAAATAAAACTTGGCTCGTTTGGAGTAGCCTAACCTAAAACTAGGTAATATAGCCTGTACGAGCCAAATTCAGCGTTTTTTGTTCAGGAAAATATCTTTGTTTCCCTGTTGGCTTGTAGTGGAGAGGTCACTGCCAGGTCATGTGAGGTCAGGTCAACTTGAAAATCTGGAAAATAGTTCAGCTTGCCATCGATGATTTGCCCACCAAATTTGACGATAATCGGACCAAGGAAACCAGAGTTATCATCGATGATATGGTAAATAGCATCGGGGCATGCTTCGATTTGGTCCTATGACAATACCTACCAAAGGCCGATATCTCAAAAGTTTTAGAGTCTCCGCCTTTCTTTTTGCACGTTCTTAGATAATATCAGGACCATTAATTCAGCCACGTTTATTCGAATTAGGGGCAGGCAAACATATAGAAAACTGAATTTTTCATATTTTGACCTCGTTAGGTCAAGGGTCACGGAGAGGTCACGTGCAACTTTTGCCATATTTCGAATGGCCAAGGGTTTCTGCGCACTTAAACATCAATGTCGTTCCGCGAAGTTAATTAACATCTAATATATATGCATTTGATTGTTGTCAAGTCGGTAAAAATAGGCGACCTAGGATGACCTCTAAATCTGACCCCAGAGGTCACCCTGGGCTGAAAGTTGGCGTGAGGTTCGTTCACTTGGCACTACAGGTGTATCAATTTTCATAAAAATCGGAGGGGGTCGGGTTCAAAATAGCCAATTCTTGTACGATTTGACGTGGAATGCCCCCCTATCTCGTATGGTAGTATCACTTGTTGCATGGTGGGGCCGTTCGCCTCATTTACCGAATAATTACTTCTTTGCACCACAGTGACATATGGGTAATTCGGAACGTTTAGCAAAATATCGGTGGTGAGAGATATGAAAACTGCACGGAGAATCCATTCATGATCAAAAGTTGCGCAACACCTTTGGAGTAATCGTTGTCATGAAAGTGGACTGTAGTGCAAGGGTGTGGCCACAGTTTTGAAATAGGGAGACAAACTATGGGCGTCGTAGGTTTGGACACGATGAAGCCCCACCCCTCTCCCAAATAAATCCTTGGTTTTCAGCCGCTTCTTTTTCAGTGTCTGGTTTTTTATTTGCCATTCTTTGAAAGTATATTTTGCGAACAAAATGGGCAACTATTCAGGATAAGGTTTTTTTTTAGGGGGCCTGGGGTGGGTTTTCTTCATAATACCATGTTTATGAAGGTGACTAAGATGATGGGATCATTTATGTTATGTGGAAATGAGAAGAAACAATTGAATTTTCTGTTGAAAAATGTTGTTTCGAACATAAAGAACTTAAATTAACCTAACCTAACCAAACATAACTCATTTGCTTGCTTTATGGACGCAAATGCGTGTAAAAACGTTTCTTCTATCCTCCCCAAGTCGCAATAATACCTACAAGTTTCCAAACATTTGCTTTTTTTAATTGCAATTTTTCTTCATAAACACCTTAGGTTAGGTTACGTCAGGCCGGGTTAGGTTTTTTATTTTGAGGATTTTCAGAACATAGATTGGTCGACATTTTCCCAATTATATTTTTGGATTTTTTCTCTCCAAACGTAGGTGATGCTAGATTATGTCGCATTTTTTTATTTCTTAACATTTCTTTTTGTGAAATGTTACCTAACTCAAAGCAATTTTTGGAGTTATTTTTGCTCACTACCTGAAAACCTACCTACACCCACCTACCAGCCCCACGGTATACCTCGATTTTGTCTGTTTTGGAGAACATTGTGTCATTCCGCACACTATGCCAGTCGGAGGGATGGGGGTGGGGGTAATATGTGGACGGTTATGACCGGCAGATGTCCAATTTCCCCACGGACTAACCTCATTCAATGACCTGATAAATAATAAGCAGCGTATAACAGCGTAAGCAGTTGGGCGGGTGACTAAAGCAGGGAACTAAGCAAAAGTACCCACCGCGCCATTGAGCCGGGTATCCACCGGTCCCGGTGACCTGGTGACGAGGCGGCAGGCCGGCCGGCTCGGTGGGTGCCGGCGACCGTGAAAATGCCGGCGGGCCGCCAGACGACACGAGCACCAGCCGACCTGTGAGTCACACCTGCGCTGGGTGCGGCGGCTGTCCGTCTCAGCCGCGGTCCGGGCCTGCCCTCGGCCAGTGACCTGTGTGGTGTACACCCGGCCCTGACACATGGCGCTGACATGTGCCGTCACGGTCCTGACACGTGCCGCCACGGCGCGGCCAGTGACCTGTGCGGTGTACACCCGGTCCTGACACATGGCGCTGGCACGTGCCGCCACGGTGCGGCCAGTGACGTGTGCAGTGTACAGCCGCGTGTGTAGTGTACAGTGCGGTCTGTCCGCGCACGGTGGCGGAGTGTCCCCCAGGAGGCCGGCTGATTGGCTTATCAGACTATTAATAAGGCGATGTTTTGGTTCCGAGTCGATGCTGCCCGATATTTATAGCGGGTCACGTGACCGTCTGGAAGCTGCGCGCGCGCGCGCTCGCGTCGGAGCTGTTGATTCAGTCAGCCGGGCCTACCAGCTCATTTGCTGGCGGCAGAGGCCAGTGGTCGGAGCGCCCCTGGTCAGTGGCCAGTGGTCGGAGCGGTCCTGGACGGACCTGGACGGACCTGGACGGACCTGGACGGGCCTGGACGGACCTGGACGGACCTGGACGGGCCTGGACGGGCCTGACGGACCTGGACGGACCTGACGGGCCTGACGGACCTGGACGGACCTGGACGGACCTGGACGGACCAGGACGGACCAGGGCCTGGACGGGCCTGGACGGACCTGGACGGACCTGGCCGCCAGTGGCCGCCAGTTCAGACGCCGACGGACGGACGCGTCGTGGCCGCCGGTTCAGCTCCGACTCTGACTACGTCTGTATGTTGCAGATCCACGCCAGCTCTTTGCAACGGACTGTGGTGGAGGAGGACAACCCGCCGTATGCCAAGCCAGTCAAATCGCGACAGCTGGATTCTATGCTCGGCAACCTGCAGGAGGACATGAACAAGCAGGGGATTACCACCACGCAGAAGGGGATGTGCGGCGCTTGCGACAAGCCCATCGTTGGCCAGGTGACCTCCCCGGACGATGGTGGGAGATGCACCTCAGGCACGACGGCAGGAGATGCACTGCAGTGACGATGACATTTTACATTTGCCTCTGCTGTATGAAGCCATTCGACGCTGCCGAGGCGTGGCGCCCCGTTCTCTGACCTGCCCTGCCCTGTCCGGGCCTAACCAGGCCTGACCAGACCCTCTGCCGGCAGGTAATCACCGCCCTGGGCAAGACCTGGCACAAGGAGCACTTCACGTGTGCCCATTGTAACCAGGAGTTGGGCAACAAGAACTTCTTCGAGCGCGACGGCCGGCCCTACTGCGAGCCCGACTACCACAGTCTGTTCTCGCCGCGCTGCGCCTACTGCAACGGCCCCATACTGGACGTGAGTATGGAGTCGCGGCCGTCGGCGGACTTCCGGGAGTCGGCAGGCGCTGCCTCACGTTCGCCGCCGGACGGGCCGGGTCCGCCGGTCGTCTTCGACTCGCGCTGGGCGCCGCCTCCTGTGCGGCTCGATGTGAGCCGACCGGCGACTAACGCTGACCGAACGCCACCACTGGTTTCAGAAATGCGTGACGGCGCTGGAGCAGACGTGGCACCCGGAGCACTTCTTCTGCACACACTGCGGCCAGCCGTTCGGTGCCGACGGCTTCCACGAGAAGGAGGGCAAGCCCTACTGCCGCACCGACTACCTGGCCATGTTCGCGCCCAAGTGCGGCGGCTGCGCGCGGCCCATCATGGACAACTACATCTCGGCACTCAACGCCCAGTGGCACCCGGAGTGCTTTGTGTGCAAGGTGAGTGCTCCGCCTGACGGCCGCCTCAGACCTCTTGTGAAGCTGTTTCAGGCATGCTGGCGGCCTGGTTGCCGAGGGACTGCGACGACCGTCGCGGAGGTCTGGCTGACACCGCCCGTCTCTGTTGAAGGACTGCAAAACACCGATGAAGGGCAAGAGCTTCTACAAGGTGGATGACAAGCCCATGTGTCCCGATTGCGCCGGCGTCGACGACGACGACGATGACGAAGATGATGATGATGAATAAACCATGGGGGGCGGGGGAGGCGGACGACGAACGGGGGGCGGTGGGGAGCCCTGCTAGCGCGTTTAGCAGTTGGACGATAACCGAACCGCGCGCGCGAGCTTACGATGACGATGCTGGTGCTCAAGAGATTAATATCTTTCGCGCTGTGGCTTGCACACTGTACACTATGTAGACCGTTCAATAAAACGAAAAACAAACAAACACACAAACAAAACAATCCCGCTGGCCCACCTGGTCGCGGGGGAGGCGTCGCGCGGCGAGGCCAGTTCCTGGCGGGGCGGGGCGGGGGCGGACGGGGACGGGGAGGGGCCGGGTGAGCGGGCGGACCAATCGGTTGCCAGCGCTCAGCGTCAATAGTGGCAAAAAATGCAACTGGGGGCGACACTGGATCAACAGAGCGTACTCGACCCCGTGACTGCGCGCCAAAGCGCACGGCGATGATCTGCTCCTCAGACATCAGGCTAGTGGACGGTGTTCGGCGGGGCCGAGGTGGGATGGGGTGGGGGGTCGCTTTTAGACCGCGCTCTGGCATGGCCAGCTGGCGCAGATGACGTCACAGCCCGGGTATGTGGGTGGAGTGACGTCATCCAGGTCAATGGTCATCGGGTGTGGACAGCAGTTATGAATAGCGGCTAGCCTTAAAATGTTGGAGTAGAGGGAAATATGTGACGGTGACGTGCTGGCGCGAGGTATGACGTACTGGGGTAACACAATTTGGCGAGATTTGGACACAACACGACCACGGAAGCGGCAGTGCCGTTCCGGAACGGGCTGGCCAGCGACGCCATCTGGTCCCACTGGTCCACGCCACGTCGACGGGTGTGACGTCACCGGCGGCGGTGACGTCACACGAGTCTGTCCGGTGTGGGCGGGTCGGCGGGCCGCGCAGTCGCGACACGTGACCGGGCCCGAGAGGCAGCGGCGGCAGCGGCTGCCGCCGCTCTGACGCCAGTGGCGCGCTGTCCCGTGTTGAGGTTGGCCGCCGTCCTGCCACCTGTGAGCTCTGACTGGCGGCCACAAAGTGGCGCCGTATTTTCGGCACGACGCCGCTCGATTGTGCCGCCGGGCGCGGTCGTGCCGCGACGGCGGCCGGCCGGCGCGCCCGCCGCGGCCCGGTACCCAGATCAGGCCGCCTCTGCCAACAATCTGTCTGCGCGGACGTGTCGCCGCCCGCCGGCAGGCGCGCGCCCTGTTCGCTGCTGGAAATTGGCTCCGGCTGTCGCCGCGTGTGGCGGTTGGCAGTCGGGGGAGCCGGCGGCTACCGCCCCGCGCCGTGTGGCTCTGCCGCCTGCGAGACCGTCCTCGGTCTCCGCGGTGCTGAGTTATCCCTCGGACG
Source organism: Imbricaverruca yamaguchii (assembly GCA_034440575.1). NCBI lineage: Eukaryota > Metazoa > Arthropoda > Thecostraca > Neoverrucidae > Imbricaverruca > Imbricaverruca yamaguchii. Next base: position 103,612 of record JAOTOL010000703.1, on the reverse strand, counting down.
CCGCGTGGCGGCGGCGGCGGCGAGAGAGTCGTGTCGATGTCGCCCTAGAACTGCCGACCCGGCGGGCACGCCCGTGGTCTCGGCGCGCTTCTGTTCGCTCCTTATGTTGGTCGCGGTGTCGGGAGGGTTATTTTTGGTGTGCTGACGCCGGAGCTTCTCCAGCTGCGCCGTCTGGGCGGAATGTCTGACGACATGTCACGGTCGCCGGACTCGCAGCTGCTCCCGGTCCAGCTGACTACATGTCACGGCCGCCGGACTCGTAGCTGCTCCAGGTCCAGCTGACTACATGTCACGGTTGCCGGACTCGTAGCTGCTCCCGGTCCAGCTGACATGTCACGGTTGCCGGACTCGTAGCTGCTCCCGGTCCAGCTGACTACATGTCACGGTTGCCGGACTCGCAGCTGCTCCCGGTCCAGCTGACTACATGTCATGGCCACCGAACCGATGGCTGGGGCCGCGGTAGCTCAGCTGGCAGAGCGGCGGACTCTTGATCGCAAGATTGGGTTCGAATCTCACAGCCGACGGCATTACCGAGCCCACCCGCGACCAGCCTGTGTGCGACAGGGTTAAAATGTTGGTTTTTCGTCGGGTGTGAGATGTCGAAACGAGCGCAGTAGGATGTCGAGATTTGCCATGAAATTGGTCATTTAAAATACTTTTGATGTCTTGAGACTCTGATTTCAGCCAACGGTGTAGGAACTTATGCAAGTACCTTTATCACTTGTTTTGAGATTAATAATTGAAGAAGAGCTACAGTTATGATAGGAATAATAATAACATTATGCTTTGGTCTGGTATTGCATGCCACATCACATTGGCGATATGGCATCCAACTTTAACTGAAATTGCATTGCGAAGTATTCGTGTATCACCATTCCTTATTGAGAGAATGCACATGCTACTTATAAATGAGACACTGTCAGAAAGGAGACATAAAGGCTTCATAGGCATGTATCAAGGAGCAGGATGTCGTTACTTCTTTGAGAAGGATGTCGACTGAGTGTTCAGAAAGTGGTGCATTCCACTCTATTTGAGGAATAATTTATCACTGGTGTGAGAGGTCGGCGACGCCGTATAACCTGGCGGTTGAATCCATCGTAAAATATCCCAATGTCCTTTGTTGGGTGGGTCCATGGCGGCTACCGATCCAGCTGGGGATATACCACGGTCACCAGACCCATGGCTGCTCCCGGTCAAGTTGAGCTGTTCGCAGACGCAAATGATGCGGTAGGGTGCTGGTGCTGGAAGGCAGTGCCCGGGAAGAGTGTGGAAGCAGCAGCTATGATGCACCGGGTCGGACACATTGTGGCTGGCTGCGATTCCGTGGCGATGTGGAGGCTATTCGGTGCGATTGGGGGGGGGTTATTCCGAGGAAATATGGCAATTTGGAGACTATTCCGAAAGGGTGTGGTGATGCGGAGACCATTCCAAGGATATATGATGTGCGGACTATTCCGAGGCGATGCAGAGACCGTTTTGAGACGACGCCCTCGGCGATGCGGGAGCTGTTCCCGAGACGATGCAGGAGCTGTTCCGGAGACGATGCGGGAACTGTTCCCGGAGACGATGCGGCGGCGTTGACGTGGAGCGCGCCCTGGCCCGCGGCGCCCCCGGCGGCAACACAAACAGTGTGTCGGCGGCGGCTCACTCGACTGGCCAGCTGCCAGCGTCGGTCACCAGTTCGTCGGCGCCGACGGGGTTCGGTCCGACGCGATCCGACTTCAAGGACGACAGACGGACCGAAAACATGGCCGTGACGGAGCCGGCGCGCCTGCCGGCCGTCAGCCGGCCGTCGGCCGCCGACAGCGACTCATTAGTGGCCTCTGACTCCCGGCCGCTCCGGCTGTGTGTCGGTGTATCGTGGGTGGTGGTCGGCTCACGTACTGTAGAGGAGTGGTGTGTCGGTGTATCGTGGGTGGTGGTCGGCTCACGTACTGTAGAGGGGTGGTGTGTCGGTGTATCGTGGGTGGTGGTCGTCTCACGTACTGTAGGGGAGTGGGGTGTCTGTGTATCGTGGGTGGTGGTCGTCTCACGTACTGTAGAGGAGTGGTGTGTCGGTGTATCGTGGGTGGTGGTCGTCTCACGTACTGTAGAGGAGTGGTGTGTCGGTGTATCGTGGGTGATGGTCGGCTCACGTACTGTAGAGGGGTGGTGTGTCGGTGTATCGTGGGTGATGGTCGGCTCACGTACTGTAGAGGGGTGGTGTGTCGGTGTATCGTGGGTGGTGGTCGGCTCACGTACTGTAGAGGGGTGGTGTGTCGGTGTATCGTGGGTGGTGATCGTCTCACGTACTGTAGGGGAGTGGTGTGTCGGTGTATCGTGGGTGATGGTCGGCTCACGTACTGTAGGGGAGTGGTGGGCGTGAGTGTTGGGTTAGTGGGCTCATGTACCGTAGGGTTGTGATGGGTTTGAGTTTTGGTCGACTCACGTAATGTACGGTAGTGGTGTACCGAACTTACCGAACAACCTGTCGGCCAAACAACCTGTCTGGAAGCCGGAAATGATCCCAGTTTCGCTCTGTGGCGTGGTAATGGCAAGTTGATAATTGTGACTCAAGCGCCTGGACTGCGCTGCGCAGGTATCATGTCGCCCATGAACTGGGTTAGATTTGTGCTTTGTAATCCTGGATGTGGTGAGAAAACGTTTCGTGTAGTCGAATACGGAAAGGATATTTTCCTTCATGATGTGACGTCAAAATAAAGCTATTATGCCCGCTACTTACCTGTGATTGATCGTCATGTAAGCATATACGACTGCATTTCTACACTGACATTACTTACTGTGTGTACTCAAAACCTCCGTCCAGTGCATGTTGCCAGACGCCTGTGCGTATGTTTTAATGGTATGTAGTCTATGTGTCAGGCATGTTATTGTCCGCCAATAACTACCTGCCGTTACTAGTGTTCCAAAGCCACGGTGTCAGGCAGCACTTTTGGTAGTAATGTGATAGTTTTTGCAGTTGCCAGAACTAGCAATGACCCACAGGTCCCAATGACACGTGTCCACCCTACTAACCTACTAACCGCCCACAGGACTGTCCGCGACACTGCCAGTGACCTACAGGTCAGACACGTGTCCGCCGTACTAACCGTCCACAGGACTGTCCGCGACGCTGCCAGTGACCCACAGGTCTGACACGTGTCCGCCCTACTAACCGTCCACAGGACTGTCCGCGACACTGCCAGTGACCCACAGGTCTGACACGTGTCCGCCCTAATAACCGTCCACAGGACTGTTCGTGACACTGCCAGTGACCCACAGGTCTGACACGTGTCCGCCCTACTAACCGTCCGTCCGGCTGCCCACAGGACTGCCAGCGCTCATTCCAGGGCGGCTCCTTCTTCGACTACGAGGGTCATCCCTACTGCGAGACTCACTATCACGCAAAGCGCGGGTCCCTGTGCGCCGGATGCAACAAGCCAATCACAGGTAAGATGCCGGCGGCAACGGCCAGCTGTTTTCAACTCTACAATAACAAGGATAGTGTGGGATGCTGTGTATAGGCATTGATGGCTGGCCGTCCAGTGACAAGTCGAGATCTTGAGGGGATAATTTTACACCACGTTCTAGATTTCGCGGGATACGCTGAGCGTCTGGCACGTCAGAGGTACGGGATTCTATTCCCCGCGATACCAATTGCTGGGTGCGTCGTAAGGCCACAATCCAATCCAATCCTAGAATTTCACGAAAACTGGTACATGGGATAATGTGTTGAGAAGAACATGTTCCAGCAAGGGGCGAGGATGTCCGAGTGGTTAAGGTGTTGTGCTCCGGGTACTAAAGGTCCCGGGTTCGACACTAGCGCCACTCACCATTTCCAATCACGTGGCCCGCCGGTAAAACAGTGTGGACGGCGCCATTAGCCGCGAATGTGCATATAGTGCGTCGTGAACCCACCCAATAAACACGTTCCAGCAAGCTGTCGCTCGGTTGGGCCCGTGAGCCACAGGATATATCCTCAAGCAGGATGAGGTCAGTAAGACGTGTCTCCTTCCAATTACCTATAACTGACGTAGTATTCAACATCATATAACATGCAGACATGTTCGAAGACGAAATGTCGAGAAAAATATTTCTTAATGGCCTCTGGTTTGTCGTTAGATAATATTTATATTCAATTTGTCCAAGGTGAAGGTGACTGAGTGATGCAACCAGTGCAGCGAAGATCCATAATTTGCTGGTTGCATATTTTCGTTCTGATATTGTTCATGTGAACCAGAAATAAAAATGTGTATTTGCCCTAAAACAGGTCAACTAAGCCTCTGAGCTTGAACATTTTAAGGTCAAATTACTCCTACCGGGCACAGACAACTGGACCGTACGGTCACCTGACTGTCACCTGACTGTCACCTGACTGTCACCTGACTGTCACCTGACTGTCACCTGACTGTCACCTAGTGGTCACCTGACGGTCAGTTGACTGTCACCCGTCACCTGACGGTCAGCTGACGGTCAGCTGACGGTCAGGTGACTGTCACCTGACGGTCACCTGATGGTCACCTGATGGTCACCTGACGGTTGACTGTCACCTGACGGTCACCTGACGGTCAGGTGACTGTCACCTGACGGTCAGCTGACGGTCAGGTGACTGTCACCTGACGGTCACCTGATGGTCACCTGACGGTCAGTTGACTGTCACCTGACGGTCACCTGACGGTCAGTTGACTGTCACCTGACGGTCACCTGACGGTCAGGTGACTGTCACCTGACTGTCACCTGACGGTCACCTGATGGTCACCTGACGGTCAGTTGACTGTCACCTGTCATTGACGTCACCTGTCGACGGTCAGCGACGGTCACCCGCCCTGACGGTCAGCTGACGGTCAGGTGACTGTCACTGACGGTCAGCTGACGGTCAGGTGACTGTCACCTGACGGTCAGTTGACTGTCACCTGACGGTCAGTTGACTGTCACCTGTCACCTGACGGTCAGCTGACGGTCACCCGTCACCTGACGGTCAGCTGACGGTCAGGTGACTGTCACCTGACGGTCACCTGATGGTCACCTGATGGTCACCTGACGGTCAGTTGACGGTCACCTGTCACCTGACGGTCACCTGATGGTCACCTGATGGTCACCTGACGGTCAGTTGACGGTCACCTGTCACCTGACGGTCAGCTGACCGTCAGGTGACTGTCACCTGACTGTCACCTGACTGTCACCTGACTGTCACCTGACTGTCACCTGACTGTCACCTGACTGTCACCTGACTGTCACCTAGTGGTCACCTGACGGTCAGTTGACGGTCACCTGTCACCTGACGGTCAGCTGACGGTCACCTGACGGTCACCTGACGGTCACCTGACTGTCAGGTGACCGTCAGCCGTGTTACCTGGTGGTCGGCCGTCGGTCCCAGACCGGCCGCGTCAGGGCATCACGTGGAGCCGGCCGGCTAGTGTTGCCGACCTGTAAAGTGTTGGAACTCGTCAGACTGTCTCGCCCCCTGAGGACTCCGCCGCCTGTCTTAGTTCGCATCCTCCTCATCGTGGGCTTTACTGGCGTGTTCTGATCAGTTGGTATCCCCTCTGACTCTTACCAACCCCTGTTCCGATCAATTCATGTCCCCTCTGACAGTTGTCATCCCCTCCGCCGAGCCTCATCGACTTGTCAGGGCGACTCCGTGCACGAATTGCCTGACTCCTGTGTCCACCCGACAGGCCGCTGCATCACCGCCATGTTCCGCAAATTCCACCCGGAACACTTTGTCTGCTCCTTCTGTCTGAAGCAGCTCAACAAGGGCACCTTCAAGGAGCAGGCCGACAAGCCCTACTGCCACCAGTGTTTCGACAAGCTGTTCGGCTGATGACGCAGCACGCGGTGACGTCACACGTGTTTGGGAAGGCCGGCCGGCGCGCGTCGCTATGATGGGGTCTGACGTCGAGGACGCCGGCCGGCGTGGGCCGACCTGGTGCAGCCGTCCGCTGCCGATCGGGCGGAAACTTGGCGGGAGGGCGGCCGACCACTGCGCTGCTTATTTATATATCAGTGTGTGGTATATGTGCGTGAGGCGGCGTGACGGGCGTGTGTTTGTTGTAACCGCAGTAACGGGGGACGAGGGTGCTGTGACGATGGAGCGTGGGTCAATTGCAGAGGTGGAACTTTCCATATTTTCGTGGGATTGCTTTCCCCGTCAGTCAGTGCTGCTGAGGTGGTGCAGGACTCAGGCGTTGACCGAAAATAGTTGCGCGAAAAAAATTCCCCAGAACGTTTTGGAAAGGTTCCACCCCTGTTCCATTGGCCCATGAATGTGTCAGAGCTTTTGTATGTTTAAGACGTATCCGTCGTTTGGCCGATAGAAGCGTTCCCGCGAATGCGCGGATCGCAAGACGACACCCTGTGAGGGGCCCGACTATTTCTAACGTCTATCTAGTGCAGGTCGGGCATGGGCTTCTGATGTGCGCACTCGCGTGCGGCGTGTCCGTCGGCACCGTCCTGCTGACCGCTTATGTAGAAGCTTAAAAAGACGGAGAGGTGCTAACTGGAGTGTTCCCGGTTCGCTGAATGTTTGGTGCCGTCGTGAACGTTGGACTGTGCTGCCGTGAACGTTAGACATTGCTTCCGTGAACGTTAGACATTGCTGCCTTGAACATTAGACATTGCTGCCGTGAACATTAGACATTGCCGCCGTGAACATTAGACATTGCCGCCGTGAACATTAGACATTGCTGCCGTGAACGTTATACATCGCTTCCGTGAACATTAGACATCGCTGCCGTGAGTGTGAGGCGGTACTTCCGTGAACGTTTGACGTTGCTGTCGTGAGCGTTGGCTTTGCTGCCGTGTGTGTTGTGTGACAGCCGCCGAAGATGCCCGCGTGAACACGAAACCAGCCCGGCGTGCTGCCGCTGGTGGCCAGCCGTGAACGAGTCACACGATCCTTAACTCAATACATGGCCGGCCGCTGCAGGCCGCCGCTGCTGCTACGCCGCTGCTCCGCTGCAGGCCGCCGCTGCTGCTCCGCTGCCCCCGCCTTCCAGCCGGGGCTGGTGCTGGCTGAGTGTCTAAATTTGAACAGTGCTGCCGTGAACATTGGACAATGACAAGGGCCTTGGTGCGATTTTGGGCCCCAACGTCATTTTCAGGTGCCCCTGTACAACTTGTTTGGGCCCACAATGTGATATTCAGGTGCTCCAGTGCGATGTGTAGGCCCTATGTGGTTTCCAGGGTCTTAGTGTTTTTGGAGGACCCCAGCACCATTTTCAGGGACTCCTGATTGACTTTTTGTGTCCCTGATTGCGATTTATATGGGCCCAGTGCGAATTTTGCGAGCCTCCAAGGGATTTTAGGACCCCTGGCGTAATTTCGCCGAACGATGGCACGTTTCTTTGGGCCCCACAACCTCAGGGGAGGGTTACGACCCACTTTGCCACCCCCTTCGGTACGCCACTGGTCACTGCCCACACACACCACATCATATGCCTTAGAACAATTGAACCATCCAAATCATTTTCATAAACCGGCACCCTGGCACTGTTTTATGAAACATGACACACCTCGGCTGCACAGCCCGTGATTTCAGTGGGTGGAGCCTCCCCCACGCAGCGTAATTCAGAAATGTCAAGGAGGATGGGGGCGGAAGAAAACGAAAGCAAAATTTAATCTGATTGATTGCATTTTGTAGGGCTGGGAAGTCTGGTCACGATTTTCACATTCCCCCCCCCCCCATTTCACGATCGTACAAACGCAGCAGCATTGCAAAGTCGATCCGTGAGAACGCAAGGCGCTGAGCGAACCGACCGGTGTCTAGCGAGCAATCTGTGGTAGTTCGGCTGTCTGCCGGCAGATGACCGGTGGCGCTAGAGTCGATGCGGGGTGAGTGTGACACAGCCAGCCTGGGCAGTGCTCATGGCGTTGCGAGCCACACGTGCTTACGCGGGCACCAGTGGACTGCGAGACGTGAGGCGGCCAGGTTCGGACCGCCCCCATAGGGCTACCTGTTCTTCAGATGGTCGAATGGCCATGCGGTAGCTGTGTCGAGGGCGTGCGTGGCGAGACGCATCCCTTCCGCATCCGGTTTGACGCCGGCGCAATACTTCCCATCAAGCCGGCACGTGTTTGGTGATGGGTCGGGCCCGTATTGAGCTCTTGGGAGCGTGGGATGTCCCCGGTTCCCACCATAACCTGTGTGTGTAGTCGAATTTTGCCAACCTGCTGCCGTGTGGTGATGTCGGCTGATGCCATGACCTCTCGCCACAACGTGTCAGTCGCCGGTGTGAAATATGAAATCCATCCGACTCTCCGGTGCTGGCGCGGGACCGCCTGTTCGGCGCCGACTGGCTACTGCGCTGTGAGCCGGCGACGACCGGGTGTTGACCGGTGACGTCGGCATCGACTGGCGCGCTGTGGCGGTCTGTCCGACCCAGAGCCAGTGGCGCTCGGCAAACCCATCCAACATTCTGCGTTGTGCTCGTCACGCTGAACGATGGAAGCGAGTGCAGCTGCTTGTCACCTCGGTGGCGCGGTCGGCTAATGGGCCTGTTTAGAGTGCGGAGGCGCTTGGTTCAACTCCGAGCCAGGGTAAACCTTTACTCGGCCGCCCGTCCGGGAGTTGCCAGCAGCTGCGAAGTGTTCGCCGTGACGTCTAGATCACAGCCATCACCTGCCTGTACACAGACCCACGGGTTCGGTGGTGCTCCCCGAGGGTACGGTCTCGCCCCGTGCCACCGGAGCGGCCATCCGTTCACCGGGCCAGCGAATCTGGATAGTCACGCCGCGTGCTGTGCAAAACTGGGCGCACATAGTGCTGAAAGAAGATGCACTTACTGGATGCGGTTATTTTATCCTATGCTTGCGCGAAGTCTAAGCACTAGGATGTTACATCTCATTTCTCCCTACTGGTTTCCAATTGTGCCCATATAGTGAACTACATGTCTTACGCCTGTGAGCGTTGGAATGCTTCTAGTCTAAGCTCCGTTGTGCGTCGATCGGGGTTCGCAAAATTTTAGTGCAAGGAACACAAAAATCATCACCTTTTATCTTGTTGGGAAGCAAGGTATTATAGGTATTATTATTATTATTATGGCAATATGTAGCAAGGTATTATTAAGGTATCTGGCTTCCCAGAACGCTTATATATAACGGAGAGTGGAACATCCAAACCTAAAGTAGGGTGTAGGCCACATTTCCAGCTATTCCCTCACCGCCAGTGCTAACATGGTCGTTGCAGGTGTACCACCCTAGACTTCATAGATTTCACCACACCCGTTCATATTGGTGGTGTGGCTCAGAGCTGGTCGTCAGCTCTGCCACCAGCAGCAACCGGGCAGCTTAGGCATCGCGGAGAAGGGGACTACTGGAAGAAATCGAGCTGAAATAGCCGCACATATGGTGAGCCTCGCCTACCCGGCGTTTGTCACTAGCGCTCCGCTGCGAACGGCTGGAGATGACACCCGCGTCTACCCCCTCAACTGGTAAGGGCTGAAACAGCCGTAGATATTGCAACCTCCCGTCTACCCGCCGCTTGTCACTAGCGTTCAACTGTAACCCGCTTGGGGGGGGCGGCACCCACCTGCACTCCATTAAACGGTGAGGGCTAAACGCTGGCCCGTAAAAAAACATGTATTGATTACAAAACTGGTTAGACTGCAGATCTGACTTCTCATGGAGCGTACACGAATTCACATATGAACGGAGGACAGTCGGACACCAACGCTGTCGCACATCACCATGGCACACCGTAACACTGTAAAATACAATCTCAGAACAGCGCCGTGGCACTACATTTCGTGGGGCACCCAGAAACGTGCTGCTAACACGTACGCATTATCAAGACCAGAGTTCTGGGGCCAATCCCATGAGTTCCTGCCCGAAGCAAAACCCTTCACCTGCTCCTCTCCCCAAATATGTCTGATACGCACATCTGCGAGAGGGAAGCTTACCCTTTGTAAACCAGACAATGTCCGCCTTGGCATAAATTGCCAGATGCAGATAGTGGATTCCGTCACGAGAGCACATCTCGCCCATTCCTAGTCTTTTAGCTTTAACTTCCCCCACAAGATCCGAAAACAACTCGCGACGCGTAGAGGTCCATTTGGCCGCTACGGTTTTTCTCCCATTGTTCATACATCGCTCCATGTATCGTTCGGAATGGGCAATGCTTGCATATGCCGATAGAAGCCTATTCGTCGCAGTGCGGGGCAAATTAATATAATCCTTCTCCACTGTTTTGTTCTACGCAACATGGATATGCGACGAACTGCATGCTGCAGATCCATCCTTGAACTTGCAGTTACTTCAAACATTTTGTTCGACTTTTCCAGACATGTTTTGCTATCTACTTTAGTTCACTGCACAGGTCAATGTCGGAGAGTACAGTCGGTCGCCCGTCTTCGTCATGCTTTTTTGGGTCCTGGTCGCAAAGAAATACATTTTGTGCTTCAACGTATAGCATATGCAAAATAGAGTCTTGCACATGTGATACGGGCAAACGTCAATGTCATTGATCCCACAAGGCCAAATACCCGGAAATATGTGACGCACTGAGGATGACAACTTTAGAAACAGACTGCACTCAGGAACAGGTAGCCAGCATCACCAGAGTAAAACCAAATGTTTTGAGAAGCTGAGGATGCTAAAACTACCAAATGTGATGTATTTCTAAACTGTTAGGAAAACGTAGTTTTTTTAGCCGAATTTGGGGACCCTATGACGTTCGAAATGAAATCGACATGTTTGTGTGTGTGTGCATGTGCTATATACAAGACCATTTACATAGTCCGAACCTGCATTTGTCCTACTAACTTGGCCCGAGGTCACCGTTTTGTAGTTTGCATTTTGAAGTTACCATTTGTCTACTTATATTTCGCCTTTGACTATACCCAGTATATATATATAGCTTGATTATCAAAAATGATTCAATGTACATTCAAAACTGACAATGAGCTGTGCTCGTGCCACGACATTGACCCGCCTTTGCTCCGGCGTCTTAGCACGCCCGCCAGGCGGGCTTTCACATACCGTGCATCGGGAAGCGGATTCGCCCCCCCCCCCCGAAGATCTCGAAACCTACCGAAGATAGAAGCGCACAATTTGGCGGGTAGATGACGGCCGTAGCGAACTCGCTTCGGTGTCGATTGTTTGACCCTAGGTCAGCGCCTGCATGGCCAGGTGAGTTTGACATCGGTCTCCATGCCGCGCCGCCGAGCCGGTCAACTGGACCACTCGACGGCCGGCCGGCCGGCTGGCGGCCCACTTTGCACACCAACTTTCAACGAAGTGACAAAATAGCACCGCAATACTATCCCCGCCCGTTTACGAGATATCGTACAAAAGCAGAAGGGAGGGGCGGATCCCCCATCCACGCTGCTCGTGTTAATAACTTTAATTAAGCATTGATAGTATAACAAATTTAAAAGCGACATCCCGAACAATAAAACGCTAAGTGTGAAGAATCTGAGGAGGCGATTGACTCCCACGCACTGCGAGGGGTAAAATATGCACCAATAACTAACTATGGGAGCAGTCTACGCGCCCATAAACCCAAATAACCAACCAACTAACCTTGGGAAACGTAGTCCAATGTTGGATCAGTGTATAGCAATACGATGCCAAGTAGTACACAAAATACTTAAAAGATGACCTCAAATCAAGTCGAGGTGAAACTTCCATAAATTTCAGAGGTTTCATACCAATAATATTGCCACCAATTAATCATGTAGAAATGGTTACGAGGCCATGTCGCAAATTTGACCAGAAACGCCCCAGAAGTGCACATATGGTAAGCACATTCAACAAATGAATGGCTTTAAAAAAATAGCTGCACCAGGGCAGCCATGTAAATTATGCATGCTTATTTCTTCCTTAGGGTATGCAGGTTCACATAGAGTCAAATATCACAGCAATCTCTACAAAATCTTAATGTGGAGAAAAATGACAGAACTATTGCAGAGGTTTCCTAAGTCTGCTGTTAGTCGACGCATTCACTATGCATCCATCGCGAAACCGCGATATTTCCACAGCTCTGATAACCACGGGGGCGACCGGGCGACCGAGGGCACGCCGACAATGACCTTTTGACCAGACCTGGAAGAGTAACCAAAAGAAATCGACATAAGCCGAAATAGCAACTGAAGTCCAAGCGTTTAGCTAGATCATGCTTACCGCACATTTCTACCTACCCTGACACCGAAAATCACGGGGTTAAGTTAACACCATGTACCACGAATTACACGAGATTCTGCCGCACTTCGAATGTTGGCGACAAGCCAGCACCGTGTGGCTTCATTGCTTCACGCCGACACAAATGAAATAAGCGTGGATCCATGCGAGACACACTTGAACAACTCACCCGCAAATCTCTCGCACAGCACGTCCCGCACATATTGTCACATGCAAGTCGGGGAACAGTTAATCTACAGAGAAAGACTAGTTTTGTTCGCTGGCAGCCGGCGCTCACGCAGCCGCAAATGAACGGGGACACAGAGTCGCGGACAACACTGATGGATGTACAAGCGGGTGCGTGGATGACGGGGTGTGTCCATGGCGCCTGTCGCCCCTCCAACATCCCCCAGAGACCTCTCAAAGACCGAGAGCTCGCCGTCAAGGACGCGCGGTACGGCGCCGATACCGGGGCGCGCGCGCGGGCGGGACTAGACGGTCTTCACGGGTGCGACGGTGGCGCCGCCACTGGAGTACTTGTGATTCAACTTGTCACCACCAGATGACAGGCGCGTCACACGTCCAGCTGCTTGGGCTGGCTGTAGGTCATGAATGGCTCGCTCCACATTCGCCGGAGGTCGCCCTGTGGAAGAAAATTTACGTCCACGGGTAGAGAATGCCGCGTTGCATGTGCCCCACCAGCTTTCAAAGTTGGTGCTGCATTGCACCCACCCATAAAAATAAAATGAAAATACCCCAACAAAAGCAAAATAACAGAAATAAACAGTGGACATAAACGTTCCTTACCATGAGGTAAGGAAACGCATCCAAGACATCAAGGGCAATGATGAAATACCTAAAATTATGAATGTTTAGGGAGAGGGGAGTTTACTTTTTAGGGAAGAAAACCAAGAAAGCAAAAATTGACCAGATATCTATTCAACCTTTGAATCGACGAAATGGGTCGTGAAGAATATCGAAGCATGCTAAATCCCAACTAACATTGGTTCGATTCAAAACCTGTAACGGTAGAGGTGACCAAGCACTAACATATATATTCCAATCAAGGGTATAATTGTATCGCTCAAATGGGAAAATCATCATTGTGCCCCTCAATGAAGTGCAACACCAACAAGACATAATTATCTACTCTAGTTCACGTCAGCAGTGTACCGGTTTTACCGCAAATCATCGTGTTAGTCTTCCACTTTTCACGGCAGTGATTCACAAGACGCTTTTGGTCAGATTGGCAACTCCTGGGCATACCACAAAGGTCAAAGTCTAGCTATAATCATAAGAATGCCATGGTGAAGGGTAGGACACTATATTATTAGTGAGGACAGAACAACACCTTGACCGCCGCCGTGGTCAGTAGTGGCAACAGTGGGGACAGCACCTACATATTGGCATGCGCCATGGCAAGTAGTAGTAGCAACAGTGGGGACAATACACCACCATGACACACACCATGGTGTGTAGTGGCAACAGTAGAGACGGTGCACTACCTTGACATACACCATGTGGTGTGTAGTACCAACAGGAGGGAAGGTACTATACCTTGGCATACACCCTGGGGTGTGTAGTAGCAAAAGTAAGGACGGTGCACTACCTTGACATAAACCATGGGGTGTGTAGTACCAACAGTAGGGAAGGTACTCTACCTTGGCATACACCCTGGGGTGTATAGTGCAAGCAGTAGGGATGGTGCACTACCTCGACATACACCATGGAGAATAGTGGCAGCAGGGCCAATACACCACCTTGACACACCACGGGGTGAGTAGTGACGGCAATAGGGACGGTACACTACCTTGGCATACGCCATGGTGAGCAGAGGAAGCAGCGTGAACGGCACCAGGTAAAGCAGCGCCGGCTGGGCTGCCCGGAACATCTCTGACGACACCGTGGCCGTCACCAGGCCCAGAAAATAACCAATCAACGAACAGTGAAAGTACCTGCGTAAAGAGAACCAATCACGGACGAGCGAGCGCATCTGTGCTGGGAGACCAGTCCAATGATGGCGGGTGCACAGTCCCAGAACTTAGCCGATCACCGTTTACTGATATCCATTCATGGGATAAGCAGGCGAAAAACAACGGCACGAGGGTGCAGAGGGAATCGCTGGAGACCTCCAGTCAGAAGTTTGGGTGGGAGCTAACACACATTTTTCACCTAGGAAATATAACGCACACCATATAACTGATACACTTAACACGAGCATGGCGCTACTCTCCCTCCCTCCCCTTTGCTTTTGAAGAATGTTCTAATTCCTCACCACAAGCGCGCAGCGCTCTCATGGCCGCGACATGCGCCTTCACTTCTCTGAGCATAGTGTGGCTAAGGGGAGCGAAGTCACAAGGTGACGCGAGGTCAGACGAGGGCCGGAACGACACGCTCCAGACAGCGCTGCCGAGAAGCGCCGGTGCGGTCCAGCCTGGTCTGCCGTCACTCACGTGATTTTATGCAGGTGTCCGTGCGTCACGACGCCCGGCTCGGCACTGATCAACATCTGCGCACGCTTGTACGCGTCGAAGCGCATGACGAAACACAGCAGCAGGCCGGGCATAACCTGCGGCCACCGGACAGGACGACGGTGATCGCCGGGCAGCGGCAGACACGCACTGACTCCTATAACTGACGTCACAATTAGCTTGTCGGTCAGGCTGGGCGTCCTGGCACTTGGATATCCTGCATAGGTACACTGTTTCCCGCCACACCTGGGTACCATTGCCGTGGCGGATCACTTGGCAGTTAGGTTGAGCGCCCTAGTGCTTGATCATCACGCATAGGTATGCTTCCGACAACAGCTATACCTAAGCTCGATATTTACGTGCCTGCACGCCCAGCCTGACTGCCAAACTATTTGTTATGCCAACAGTACAACTGGCACAGGCGCCGTCGACAGGTGTGGCATGGCACCGGGCACAGACGCCGTCGACAGGTGTGGCATGGCACCGGGCACAGACGCCGTCGACAGGTGTGGCATGGCACCGGGCACAGACGCCACGTCACTCAAACTCGCTGAAGCCAGACACGGTGAGAGACGGCAACGGCAACAGGGATCAACAGCGATGGAGCACGGCAGCAAGCAGTTGCATTGCACAGTCCCGACAGAATATACCCACTGCTAACCAATCACAAAACGTTTAGCTTACAATGTCTCCCAGGCCGAGCATGGAGAAGTGGCCGGCGCTGCGCATGCTAGGGAACACCAGCTTTCCCGGCAGCGACAGCTTGGGAGCTTCCCGCATCATGCTGCTCAGGTGTAGCTTCTTGGCCATTATGCCCACAGGATTGTCAGCCGACCGTGTCGCCACCTGTCGAGCATGAGAGAACATAAGCTTCTTCGGCATACCACCATATGTGATGACGTAAGGGTAGCACCCGACAAGCAATAATGAAGAACCATAATATGAGCGTGCGCTAGCGTCTTTCTTGACAGAAGTTCGTATTTAAATATCAGATTCGTGCCTACACTTCATCGCTGAGCTGTGTCCGCAACCGGCACTGGCAGGGGCGTAACTTATAAGAAATATATCGAGAAACCGAATCAGTGGAGAACGCAGGAAATCTCCACGGAGGGCTCACTAAAATTTGAGGGCCCCTGGAATGAACAGTGGGAACAATGCGAGATAAAATTAAATTAGTGCTAATTGCAGGTTGAATACTATGCACTCACATCCTCTGATTTTGATAGCACTGCTGAAAAAAAAAAACACTTAAGATATTTACTTGTTACTTATTTCTTCCAATCTACCAGTATCCCGTATAAGCTCGCTGTACGATAACTTTGATGAACCAGACCTTCGAGCACTTGCCGCTGTAGACGCGACCTTTTTAACTGTGACGCTGTAGACGTTCAGCCTATTGTCGGCTCTGTTGTAGAAAGCGAACGTGCGAATAGGTCATGTTTTGTTTCTTTCGTGGACCTGTTCACCAGAATAGATATAGAATAGCTTGGAATAGCTTCGAATTTTTGTAAATCACATGTCCTCTAATGGCACTGCACCTACAGCCGGTTGTGGTCGCGCCGGCTTCACACATCCTGGCGTAGGCTTAGGAGTAGGAGTAGGCTGTAGGCTCAGGAAGTAGCTTCACATCGTATAATTTGCATCAGTGTGTGAGGCCATGGCGACCATAAACCTTACTTCCTGGGAAGACATTGTTCAATGTTCAAGGTGCATGAATATGCAAGGCATACTTTGCCCTTCTTCCCCCGCGGATTTCGATTGCCCTGACTTGCCAGTTGTGTATGCCAGTGTGTATGTGTTGGTGCGCACAGAGCAGCGACGGCAGCGATAAAGCTCATCTCAGAGTTTTCCGTGGTGCACTTACTGGTCTGCAAAGTATGGCCACCTGCTACTCATTGGTGTACAAATATGCTGATGCTGGTGCGTGCCATCGAGCATCTACCACTCACTGCAGTCTGGAAGAAAATGTATGAAAACTAGATTGAGATTAAATGCCTAATAGGTAGCACCATGTGAGGAATAAATCTGAACAAAACCAAGGAATTGTATTCCTAAATTTGTTCTTACTTCGCGAGAAAAAAAAACAAACAGCCCAGTAGACAGCTCCAAGGGCTGAACTAGAACTTCAGGGAGCCCAATGCAAGTTCCAGGGGTCGATCGAAAGTTCCTAGGGCCAAAATCCCGGAAACTAGATAGGCATCAATTAACGCTTCAGGGCACTACTGCCAAAGGATGCAGACAGCATGGGGTCAGTTCCCAACCGGTCGGCCACAAATTAGCAACAACTACAGCAGGCTTTCCCATCAAAATCAACACTACCAGTAGGACTTGATATAAGTTCACACGAGCAGTAATTCCAGCCAGGTAATAGCAGCACCACACTTGACCTATGGAATAACGCATGAACTACGGTTCCACTCGAACAAAACGTTTGCAATTAGCAATTGAACAACCATGACGGTCGCATGGCATGACACTGGATATTCGCCAAGGGTACGCCTGTGCGTGCGCGTCTGAACTCGCCAGCGCCCATCGTCGGCTTGCACGCACCCTGACCATGACGTTTGCGCTGAAGATGTACGGCGAGAAGAAGACCCAGAACACGTCGTAGATGAGCAGCCCCATCAGCAGCAGGGTGGACACCTTCAGCGACGGCAGGCGCACGAACGCGATGAACGCCACACACAGACCCATGCCCATGGCTGGAACGGTCAGCGGCGAGGATCACGTCAACACAACCAGTGGCATTGATGTGCTGTGCAGACAGTAGCAGGCCCACGTCTGCAACACGTGTGCCACGTTGCTCGCCAGCAACACCAAGGTACAGCGCCGTGATTCATAGCATGCAAGTTAAATGCGTCGACTATCGATGCCGTAAAACGAGACTGATTTAGTGCTCGAAAGCCTATGGACTGCGTCTGTCAACAGTTTGTCATTGGTCACCCATTACACTATCCATATTATATGCACGCAGAGCACGTATACGCTGGGTTTCGGTAGAAAGGCACCGACTTAATATAACGGATCAGGGTCCATACACAAACGCAAGGGATCTTAGCTTTTAGTTTGTCAAAGCTTTCGTGACGAGCTGTCAGCACACGCGATGTTAATGCTACCCGGACTGTTGCCCTCTTTAGGTACCTTAATGTCCCTTAATCTAACATACATAACAGGCACAGCAGTCCCAATCGCACAGACAGCACACGCTCTGAAGTCGCCCTTAATTGTTTGTGACAGGCACAGCAGCCCCAATCGCACAGACACCACACGCTCTGAAGTCGTCTTTAATCGTTCTTGACAAGCACATGAGTGCCAATAGCACAGACAGCACACGCTCTGAAGTCGTCCTTAGTTGTTCGTGACAGGCACAGCAGTGCCAATCGCACAGACACCACATGCTCTGAAGTCGTCCTTAATTGCTCGTGACAGGCACAGCAGTCCCAATCGCACAGACACCACACGCCCTGAAGTCGTCCGTAATTGTCGGCGACATATGTAGTGATTAGTCTCACACAGACACACCAGTCAGACAACGCCTTCGGCGTAATTGGCGAATCCATGCAGGCACACTGGGCCGACGACGGGAAACATGTCCAGCCGCACCAGCGCCGGAAAACCGCACCGGTATACCGAACCGAACAATCAGCCCACCGCCTCGAGGTCACCGGCCAACACGCACGCAAACGGCGGCTTCCTCTGCACAGGGGCTGTTTTCAAGAGTGGGCAAGGCAAACATTGTTTACACATGTATGGAGCAGTGTGGTGTCCGACACACAATTTTGCAGTGAAAACTAGTTCAAATTTAACCGAAATATATAAATATCTCAAGCAATTATTTTCCTCTTTTGGACTGACCCATGAAAAGATTAATCCAAGCACAAGAACATGAGAGACAGAGACAAGAAGAACATTGGGTTCTTTTACGACGCATTCAACCGCTAGGTTATATATCGTCGCCAACCTCTCACGCCGATTGGTCGCGGGTGGACTTGGTAAACGCCGTCGGTTGTGAGATTCGACCCCACAATCTTAGAGAGAGAGGGTGAGACGGAGAGGGTGAGGGTGAGTGAGAGTGAGAGAGAAAAAAAAAGAGAGAGAGAAAGAGAGAGAAAGAGAGAGAGAGAGAGAGAGAGAGAGAGAGAGAGAAGAGAGAGAGAGAAAAGAGAGAGAGAGAAGAGAGGGGGAGGGAGGGAGGGAGGGAGGGGAGGGAGGGAGGGGGGGGGAGGGAGGGGGAGAGGGAGGGAGGGAGAGGGAGAGGGAGAGGGAGAGGGAGAGGGAGAGGAGAGGGAGAGGGAGAGGAGAGGAGAGGGAGAGGGAGAGGGAGAGGGAGAGGGAGAGGGAGAGGGAGAGGGAGAGGGAGAGGGAGAGGGAGAGGGAGAGGGAGAGGGAGAGGGAGAGGGAGAGGGAGAGGGAGAGGGAGAGGGAGAGGGAGAGGGAGAGGGAGAGGGAGAGGGAGAGGGAGAGGGAGAGGGAGAGAGAGAGAGAGAGAGAGATGGAGAGGGAGAGGGAGAGAGAGGGAGAGAGAGAGGGGGAGAGAGAAACGTGCCTCACCGTCCATAAGTAGCCAATGGCCGGTGAGTATCCAGACGGAGACGATTGTGACCGAGATGATGAGCGACAGGATCTCTGCGCTAGTGTGTCGGCCGCAAAAGCCAAACGAGATCCTACAACAAGGTCGGGTCAGGTCACGGCAGGCGCGTCGCGTCGCAGACAGCACCAGCAGATCGGCCACAAACATTTGCCAGATGCAAGCCATAGAAGTACAGATAAGTTAGGTTACACGACACACAATGATCAGTCAGATCAGGTTGCCCGAGATACACAGGTCCAACTGGGTCATGGACGACGAGGGATCGTGAAACGTAGCGGGTACCACAGAGAGGTGGTCTTGCAGATGATATACCAGATACCTCACATCGCGAACGTGAACAATACCAATGCAAGGGACTCCCAGCCCCAGGCGAGACGGTTAGAGCTACTCACGTACAGTCGGATTACAGTTGCCCGACATGCGGCCTACTACACTCGCCAGGCGAGGCCGTCTCAGCATGAGACGTCATTCACGCCACACGCAAAGAACCTCAGCAACAAGTCAGTATGTAGTAATAAAGAACACTAGATATTGTCATTACCAGCAGCACGTCCGGGGGACAGGGCCGCGTCAGCATACCAGACCGGCAGCAGCTACAGATTCGGCGGTCAGCCGGCCTCCCTCCACCGGCTAGTCGAGTCGAGTCGGGTCGGGTCGGGTCGGGTCGAGTCAGTAGTCATCTGCAGTCGTCGCGTGCCCTGCCCGTCGCGTGCTTCCACACACTATCTTCGTCCCGCCGGCGACCCTTGTTAGTATCGGTGTCAGAAAGGTCAGCCTGAAACAGCGTCCGTGGGCCGCGCGCGTCGGCGTCACTGTCAGAGGCAGTACGCCACTGTCAGAGGCAGTACGTCACTGTCAGAGGCGGTACGCCACCTGGTCGCGCCAGACTGCCTACGGGCGGCGTGTCAGCCACTGTGCGTCCATCCATCCCTCCGCCGGCAGTCCTGAGGCGAGCGTCTGCGCCACCGCCGCCGCCGGCTGCACCGGTGGAGGGGGAGGAGGGCAGGGGGACGGCGGGACGGGCGCCATTCTGGGTCAGCACCCAGAATGGCGCCGGAGAGAGAGAGAGAGGAGCCAAGGTGCACAGAGAATATCCGCGTATCGTAAGAGGTCTCGCTGGAGCCAGTCAGCCGGCTGGCCTAATAAAGTGGCATGGCCCCGTCTACATTCCTGTAGTGTTCGAGCCAGAGTACATAGAGACGCCGTCATAGCCGTCAGCGGCCCTCACCGCAGCCAGGAGACGGGCACCAGCAGAGCCTCCCCGGACACACGGCGACTAAATATCGCGTGTGCCTGCAGGGGAGGGGACCAGCTGCTGCGCGGAGGGGTGCAGGGCTGGGGGGGGCGCCACTTGGTGCCGAATGATCCGTGCACGGCGGTGGCGTCCGGACGTCAGGGGCCACAGCTGATGAGGTCATCACACGACACGACACGGCGCCGCCGATTGGCCGCCGCCGCCGGGTAACCGAGCCGGCGCCCCACCAACACCACGGCGATAGCTGCTCTCTGTCGTATCACGTGTCGTAGTGCCGCTAGTGGCTAGTACTGGCTCACGACGCAGCGACTGATCAGTTACATAACACCGCCGACCGCTTATGCCGACTGGTCGTGGGCGAAGAGTAGCGACAGGTTGGACTCGAGCCCACCACCTTCTGGTCGGGAGACGGGCACCTTACCACTTGAATAATCGGCCCTGCAGTGCCACTGGACGACCAGGCCGCCATGAATGGCGCTGGAACCCAGACCATGGGCGCCATGTCGAGCAGCTCACGCCGCTCACTCCACGCTGCCGATCAAAGGACAGGGAGCTGTTCGACCCAGGCATACATCCACTCCACGCTGCCGATCAAAGGACAGGGAGCTGCTCGACCCAGGCATACATCCACTCCACGCTGCCCATCACGGGACAGGGAGCTGCTCGACCCAGGCATACATCCACTCCACGCTGCCCATCACGGGACAGGGAGCTGTCCGACCCGGCCATACAACCACTCCACGCTGCCCATCACGGGACAGGGAGGTGCCCGACCCGGGCGGGCATACATCCACTCCACGCTGCCGATCAAAGGACAGGGAGGTGTCCGACCCGGGCGGGCATACATCCACTCCACGCTGCCGATCAAAGGACAGGGAGCTGCCCGACCCGGGCGGACATACTCCCACTCTACGCTGCCGATCAAAGGACAGGGAGGTGCCCGACCCGGGCGGGCATACACCCACTCCACGCTGCCGATCAAAGGACAGGGAGGTGCCCGACCCGGGCGGGCATACGCCCACTCTACGCTGCCGATCAAAGGACAGGGAGGTGCCCGACCCGGGCGGACATACATCCACTCCACGCTGCCGATCAAAGGACAGGGACACGTCCCCCATCCCCAAGCAGAGTCGGAAATCTTCATCTCCTCTCTAGCTGACGATATCTTGCAACTGAGTAGCGCCAGTCATATCTTCCGAACAAATAGCCTGAGCTCCATCAACGCATCAAACCGAAGTAAAGTCCACTACCGCTGAAGGGGTGGAGATAATCCCATGACGACAAATAAAATCCGATAACTGCCAACTCCTTCATGACGAACCGATCGGGTCGAGTCAGGTCGAGTCGGGTCGGGCCGGCACCTCCGGTCAGATTCAGTCAGTTAGTTATTAGGGTTTCAGGGCGCATGGACTGCATTGGTCATGTAGCGCACAGGTCAGATTCGGTCGAACCAGTCACATCCCGTCAGATAACACCAGATGTCCGCTCAGTCACATCCCGTCAGATGGGACCAGATGTCCGCCCAGTCACATCCCGTCAGTTAGCACCAGATGTCCGCCTAGTCACACCCCATCGGACAACATCCATCACATCAGATTCCCGCCCAGTCACATCCCGTCAGATAATACCAGATGTCCGATCGGCCAAGGGCTCGATTTCTGCCGGAGTGACTGAAGTGCATGAGCCGCCGCACATACGCGAGCGTTGGCATCTGAATGGCGAAGCACCATCTGAATGGCGGGGCGGCATCTGAATGGAGGGGCGACATCTGAACGGCGGGGCGGAGTCCGAGCTGGGCGGCGGGGCGGAGTCCGAGCTGGGCGGCGGGGCGGAGTCTGAGCTGGGCGGCGGGGCGGAGTCTGAGCTGGGCGGCGGGGCGGAGTCTGAGCTGGGCGGCGGGGCGGAGTCTGAGCTGGGCGGCGGGGCGGAGTCTGAGCTGGGCGGCGGGGCGGAGTCTGAGCTGGGCGGCGGCGCGCCACAGACTGGTGCGGCCGTGTACTCACTTGGTGCCGTCCGAGCAGGAGCCTACCATGTACTGGCACATGGGCAGCAACAGGAACGCCAGCGCCACCGTGGCGATCACTGCAACAGGACGCGGGGCGGTCACTGACGCGGCGACTGACGCGGTCACTGACGCCGTCACTGGCGGCCATCCAGACACAGCAGCAATAAAGCGATGCCAGTAACCTGTGCTAGAATAGATGCATCGATTTGTGTTTTTTTTTCGGATCAACTTCCGTCACATTTTTCCCGTCGCTCACCCCTCCCTTCCCCTCATTTCCACAGGATTGTGACCAACAATTTTCACAACGTGGTTGTGTCGTGTCCCAAACTTTGGTGTATCTCATCATCTGCGACATATTACCAATCTACAATATTGTATGCACTAGTTAAGGCTTCATGTGTGGCTCATACGGCAAGGCTCCATTCAATGCACCGGCAATCAGCAGCAGCGACAGAAATGGCTGCAGTCGTGATGGCAGTGGTGACAGTGGCGGTAGTGGTGGTAGTGGTAGTAGTGGTAGTAGTGGTGGTAGTGATGGCAGCAGCGGCGGCAGTAATGGAGTGGTGGGTGGTGGCAGTAGTGGCAGCAGTGATAGTGGTGGTAGTGGTGGTAGTAGTGGCAGTGATGAAGTGGTGACAAAGAAGGCCAATTTGACAACACCTCGGCATCTTCTCCTGGACTATTAAACATATCGCCTTCAAATGTGACACACCTTCCAGCAATTGAGTGTGCACTGTATGACAAAAAGCAGTCACGGCTGTTCCGTATTCAAGGATATAGGACAAGTCAAAATCAAGCAGCGGATGGTCTTCACGTCACAATGCACATGTACATTGAAGTGTACTTGGATGTACATTGAAGCGTTATTGTGAACCAACTTCACAAGAAATATAAAAATGTAGGCACGAGTGTACAGGCAAATAAAAATGCAAGAATACCCAAGTATGATGTCCGGACAAGTAGCTGTTTGTTTGTTTGTTTGTTTGTTTGTTGTTATTTATTTGGGCTTAAGGACGTTTGAACTGCTTCTGGTTATCTAGCGCCCAGGGTCAAGTAGCTGGATCAACTGGATATATCAAAGTGGACAATTGCTTGAAGGTTAAAGTTGGCACTTTTATAAAACCGAAATACCATAAGGCACAGTATGCTCATTAACAGTGCTCCAAGTTTCAAGTGAATACCAGGTCACGTAAGACCAATGAGGTATGACCTTAAAATATTTATGCAGCCCACTTATCGCAGGAGCTGGTTGGTTATTGGTTTTACGACACATCGACCGTTGAGTCATGTAGCGTCGCCAATCTCTCGCGCCGATTGGTCGCGGGCGAAGAGTAGCGACAGGTGAGACTTGAACCCACAACCTTTCGATTGTGAGACGAGTAACTTACCCGTAGGCTACTCGTCCCCTATATCGCAGGAGCTCTCGAAGCGGAAATATAGACAATTACGCAGTACACATGACCAAGTCGGGATATCCTAGGGTAGTTTTTCACACAGATTTCGTGATTGATGTGAACAGGCTCACAAAATCCAGATAAAAATTGGGGCTTTTTCTTTTAAAGAGATAGCAAAAATTTCAACAAGGAACAGTTTTAGAACAATTTTGATGGTTTCCTCATCATTCCCAAAAGGGGGGACTACTTTGCCTTGAGTTCGTGTCACTCACTACTTTTTCTGATCGCAATCCGTGAGTCGATCGAAGGATTTGTTCTAGCAGTAATGTCGCGCCGTAGTACTTGCACTCACACTCGTGTCGTAATCCCCCCCCCCCCCAATTCTCCGCAATCCTATAAGCACCAACTGTGTCCAGTTGTACTTAGCAAAGGAACAGCAACCTTCAAGAGCCGAGGGGGTATCGTGTCAGTGAACAACGCAGTTGCTGAGACCCAGTGGATTATGGCTGCCGTTGGTTAGTTATTTGGGCTTAGGGGCGCTTCGACTGCTTCGGTCATACAGCACCCATATTATGGCTGCCGGTGGCCGTGCGAATTGGCGGAGCCGCCAGACACCTCCCCCGACATGTTAATGTTCTGGTCGTGGGACGAGCCCGGCGGAGCAGACAGACGGCGGCGGCCGGGCTCGGGGCTCGTCCGCGCCGGTGTCGACTCGTCACACACGCGATCGCCGCCGGCGATCAATACCAGATTCTCGCACGCAGCCGGACGGTCGGGGACCGGTGTCGGTCGGACCATGGTCGGGGACCGGTGTCGGCCAGACCACGGTCGGGGACCGGTGTCGGCCAGACCACGGTCGGGGACCGGTGTCGGCCAGACCACGGTCGGGGACCGGTGTCGGCCAGACTATGGTCAGGGACCGGTGTCGGTCGGACCACGGTCGGGGACCGGTGTCGGCCGGACCATGGTCGGGGACCGGTGTCGGTCGGACCACGGTCGGGGACCGGTGTCGGCCGGACCACGGTCGGGGACCGGTGTCGGCCAGACTATGGTCGGGGACCGGCGTCGCCGGACCACGGTCGGACCTCGGTCAGAAGGCCGGTCGGCACTTGGTGGCGGCGGCAGCAGCAGCATGCAGACGATACCGTCCTTCCACTCACGTAATCGAGTCTCGTTTAGATGTGGCATACATGGAAACTACACACGCAGTATGCAGCAAGCGAAATTGTTTGCGAAGACGTTATAGCGCTCAAGTCGGCTAACATCTCGCACACATGGGGATTTTTAAGAGGTGGCGGATTGCCAGGGTTCCATTGGCGCAGAAAATTCGCGTTTGCGTCACAGTAAAACCGAAAATATCGTTAGCCTGGGTAAATTATACTGGCCTTACCCGGCTTCTAAATGTTTTACCAAGTGCATACACTCAATTCAATCCTGGTGAGAATTGCTAGTGGCACACCTCATCTCACAGTCTGACGCCAGTTTTTCACCTTCTTACCGCCCACAAACCGTTACCATAGCAACACCAACAGATGGTCGAATCTGTGCCGAGATGCATTACCTCTGAGACCACACCACGAACAAGTGTCGCGGGAAAGATTCTCCATTCGAGATGATTTCCTGGCATACAGGTCGTCGAGTGGATTTCGGCTGAACATCTGAACGCCGCAGGGAGCCAACGAGCAGGGGCGGGGCGATGCGGGAGACGAAGCCGTCGTCTCGCCGATGGCGGGCATCGATATACCGCACGGGCTCACGTCGGACGTGACGCTGGACGAGCGAGACTCCGCCAGCCGAGGGCGGCCAGGGCAGCTCGTGCACACAGCGCGCCGACAGCGGCGCCACCGGCCGCTCGCCCCGCCACTTTCACTTCCGTGCCGAGCTCGGGGACGAGACGGATCGTCCGAGATAGGGCCGCCGCCAGCGACCGTCGTCTCGGTTGCGTCACGAACAGACAGCTCATGCGCCAGCTCGTGCCCAGCTCGTGCCCAGCTCTCGCCCGGTTCCTGCGATAGGAATGGGATAGCAGGGGGCAACCGGCCGACATTCGGCCAGTGCATTTCGGCGGCCGAGTCACGCGCCGACCGGAGCATCTCGGCACCTGTAGACCACCCGGTGAGACCGCTCAGCATCCTCTGGCACCCAGCCACCGACCACTTGCCAGCCTCTCAGCAGCTCTTCCCAGGCCGAGAACAGTTGTCAGCGGGAAAACAGGCTCCGCCTGGTTCATAATCGATTGCGATGTTGCGGTTGTTGTTATTGGGGGATTGGGGCGCATTCGAAAACTGTGTCCAAGTTCAGTTTTCCGTAGAAATTCACCGCGTAGCTCGAAGAACACATCGACGCGCCCGTCTTCCAACAGCGTCCTGGCTCCGGCTGGCTACGAGCAATGTCCTCGGAAGCAGAGGAGATGCCAACAGTGAGCACGCTATAGCGACGAATACCAGCTGGAGACGCGCGCTGCCGAATCTCAACGACAGTAGCGGAAAGAAAGACTAAGAAAGAGGTACTACATGAAGAAGTGTTACCCCCTGCCTCTGCGTTGAGTAGCTTCATCATGTATGTGCCAACGAATGCCAGTTTACTGCCGGTTTAGGTCCCGATCGCCTTCGTCATTTGTGCATTATCTCCCTTCAGTACCCCAGAGTTGGCTGGTGGTAGCCGTAACCCTCCCTGTTGACTTGTTTGTCGGCCCAGGGCGTCCAGAAACATCCACCGCGGGGACACGACGGCAGACACGGACACACAGAGGATCGCGTGTCAGGTGTGAGGAAGAGGGGTAGTAAAGGGTGGATGGACGGAATCACCGCCTTCCCCCCTCCCCCGACGTCTGTACGACTGGCTGTTGTGAAAACACTGTCCCTTCCTCCCGTCCTGTTATCGCCCCACTAAGTGTACAACCCTGACATTTTTTTACCCGCCCCCGCGTCGCATTTCCGAGTGACTGATTATCGGGCCCTAGCCATAGCGTGTGCCTACCTAAGCTCTGAATAGCGAGTGCTGCTATTCAAAGCTCAGGTCCCAATCGCCTTCGTCCTTTGCTCATAGGAAGGGACACACGAAGGTCCTTTGTTCACGGAAGGGTTGCCACGCTGGAGACCCTTCCGCTCCCCAGCGTCGGCTGGCAGTGGCCGTAACCCTCGGCGTCGGCTTGCTTGTAGGTCTGGGGCGCCCAGAAACAACCGCCAAATACGCCAAAGTAATGGCGGCCGACAGCGTGCTGCGTGCCGAGTGTCCCGGCGACTGACACTGGCTCGCACAGGGAGGGGGGGCACCAGTGCGTACGATGAGCCGGTCCCGAGCATCCTGGAGTCTAGCAAACGTCCCAGGGGAAGAGCGATGCACATGGACCCCCGGTATCCGGCACGGGACCCCAGCGCGCCAGAGGTCGACGCCCGACTATGAGACTACGCGCAAGAACACGGTCACACGACGCGCGTCGACGCGCGTTTGACCGTGTTGGACGCGACAGCAGGTCCGGCCTGCTCTGCCGCGCGCGCAGACCAGTGGTCAGGACCGATGCCGGGCAACGCCACGAGGCGCTGTCGCTAAGGGTGGGGGTGGGGAGCATCCGCAGTCCTTGGATGTAGCAGTCACATGCGGCTCGGGTCCAGCGGCCCAGCAGCTGAACGGTTGGCTCGGGCGGCTGCTCGGCAGCGGCAGTGACGGCCTGACCGAGTCGAGGCGGGCGGGAGGAGAAGCCCCGGCCCAGGGCGGCACGGACCGCCGCCAACAGCCGCCGCCGGGCGAGCTGCGCGCCCGAGACCAGGACGAGAGGTGGGCAGCGGTAGTTAGTAAAACAAAAGGCGAAAGATGTGTTGGTTATGAAGGGAAACCAGAGATGATGGGCAGCGGTGGCCGGCGATCTCACGTCTCGTGCAGAACAGCGTCAGAGCACGGACGGAACAGGCGGAGACCCCCTTGGTAGGAAGTGGCGGCGCTAGGGCACACTCATGGCCGCGTCTTCCGGATCCGAACCTCCACCGAGCACCCTCCGCCGGCCAGGACGCACCAAACTGACGGCCGCCGAAGCCTCCCAGCGCCAGCCCGGGTTACTAGCTGCTCCAGACGCCTGCTCAGAGGCCAATGTGCACACTCCCCCGCCAGCGTGTGGCGGCCACCCCTCGCCCCTCCCCGTGTAACAGCGTGGCTCCGATCTCACGTCGCCCGACCCGGTAGCGCCGGCTGGCCGGCCGCTGCCCGCGCGGCCAAACGCGAGTGGGGGGCGACCCACCGACAGCATACAGCGGAGTGGGCCGCAGTAGGGTGTCCCGTATACCACCGCAGGCGTGCGGTGAGCTGGCACGGACGGTCAATGGACCCCACGTCACGACACGCGCCGCCACGCGCCTAGACGCGCTGTGAGCCGCCACACACACACACAGGCGGTGAACACGAGGCCACGGCAGGCGCACATGTGCGCCGTGGATCGACACAAACGGGCGGTGGACGCCACTTCACGGACTGCCACTGTACCGACACAGCTGACAGCTGTCATACCCGACACCTGCCACAGCCGTCACAGCAGACACCAGTTACGGCCGTCACAGCTGACACCTGCCACAGTGCCGACACAGCTGACAGCTGTCATGCTGTCAACCGCCGACACCTGTCACAGCCGTCACAGTCGACACCAGTCACAGCCGTCCCAGCAGACACCAGTCATGGCCGTCACAGGTGACACCTGCCACAGTGCCGACACAGAGCTGTGACACGTCACACCTAACGCCTGTCACACCCGTCACAGCAGACACCATTCACAGCTGTCACAGATGACATTGGTGACAGTCGCCACGCCCGTAACAGTGCGATAGCCGCCACACCTGTCACAGTGCAATAACCACCACACCTGTCACAGTGAAATAGCTACCACAGCTGTCGCGGCTACCACACCTGTCACAGTACAATAGCCGCCACAGCTGTCGCGGCCGCCACGCCTGCCACACTGCAATAGCCGCCACAGTGCAATAGCCGCCACACGTGTTGCGGCCGCCACAGTGCAATAGCCGCCACACGTGTTGCGGCCGCCACAGTGCAATAGCCGCCACACGTGTTGCGGCCGCCACAGTGCAATAGCCGCCACACGTGTTGCGGCCGCCACAGTGCAATAGCCGCCACACGTGTTGCGGCCGCCACAAGCATGCAATAGCCGCCACACGTGTTGCGGCCGCCACCAGTGCAATAGCCGCCACAGTGAATAGCCGCCACACGTGTTGCGGCCGCCACAGTGCAATAGCCGCCACACGTGCAGGCCGCCACACGTGTTGCGGCCGCCACAAATAGCCGCCACAGTGCAATAGCCCACAGTGCAATAGCCGCCACACGTGTTGCGGCCGCCACAGTGCAATAGCCGCCACACGTGTTGCGGCCGCCACAGTGCAAAGCCCCACACGTGTTGCGGCCGCCACAGTGCAATAGCCGCCACACGTGTTGCGGCCGCCACAGTGCAATAGCCGCCACACGTGTTGCGGCCGCCACAGTCGATACAGTCGCCAGGTGGGCACCACGCCAGCTGCCGCAAGAACGCCACCTGGCTCGACCACCGCATCTGCGGGGCGCCGACCGCATAGTGACACGCGTGTGAACGGGGGCCGACAACCGCCGCCAGCCTGCTGCAGGCTCAAAGGCACCGCTGGACATGGTCGGACAATGCACCAATTCGCCAGCACTCCTGTGGCCACAGCATCGGTAGTACTATAAATTCCCTGTAGTATTACACGACACACTAGTACACACGCTAGCATTACACGAAAATTGAAGACTAAAAACAAAACAAAACACCTCCAAGAGGCAAACCGTGAAATGCATTCCGCTTATGTGCAAAATACACTAAAAAGAATCAAAACAAAAACAAATACAAACAAAACAAATGCATTCGAACACATGAAATCATTTTTGTCTCGCTATAATCTAGGCAGTGCAAAGTAACACCACATTTTACAACCACCGAGTCCAGCAAATCCACCCGTGCATTTCGTACAAAGTTCAATGCCTTTATAAAGAGGCCTATCGAGCTAGGTAATGGTTATGCGGGGTTGGTATTCCGACTTTCTGTGGAAAAGGATCACGACCTTCTCTGCCGCACCTGGGTGCCATTCCTCCCGACCCTTCTCAAGCATCCTAGCGCTGTCCTCAGCATTGTAAACATGTTCAGGGGGTGCTTTCTCAAGCAATGGTGTCCACCAGATTTTCGTAAGGGAAATCTTAACCTCTACCACCGAAAAAAAACTAACTCCAATTTCAACTTGATTGTGAGGTCGAGGAACTTCGTGATTTTCTATCCCCATGAAGTACAGAATGTTTTCCTTAAACGTCCCCTTGGGCGCGCTAGTGTTTTGCTGCAACAGACGAATCTTAGTCTTATATTTCAGGTATCATGAGTGAATGATGTTGAATGGGTGTGCAAGTCCTTGTATACGACCTGTGATGCTTTACCTTTTACTAGTCGCATTTCACACCAGATGCTTCACAAGGTCACAGTACAATCCTGCCCATTAATGGACCGAAGTTGACCCATCATTAATTAATTAACCCAATGGACCGCAGATAAATCGCAGAATTGGCATCGATGTTCTGATTTTCGAAATACACCAGCAGTTTGTAAATTTCGGAATCAATATCTTACCTAAACGGCAAGGCTAACACCTCAGAACAATGGATTGATTGATTATTTTGGCTTAAGGGCGCGCCGACTACAAGGTCATTTAGAGCCCATACAGAGCAATGGAATCGACATATATTTTTCTGCAGCACACAGCACTCGATATAATTATAGAATTATATCAGTAATATTTGCAAAAAATATCACCATACATGCGCGCACCAATAAAGTGGTGGATTGCTGCTATGGTTCATTCGTCACCATAAGCAAACTGAGAGAAACGACACGCAGACAAAAAATTGACGCGAAGACCTATGCAGTGAGAGCGGCTTCACGAAGAAACGCAGCTGCGAACAAACCTCTGATGAGAGCCGATAGCTTGGCTGAATTAATTTTGTAGACCAAGATTTGGAGGACATGGTGAAGCAAATGAACTATTTTAGTGCACGAACACTTAACAAACAACAAGGACCACATAATCTAAGACCTCATATTAAATAGGAAGCAAAGCAATGACAAGACTACGCACTTAGCAAACACATAGTACGATACAATGGACCAGTCTGATTTTCAGCATCGCTGCATTCCCCTTTCCGACAGTGTGTCGTTCTTCTCCTGTTTTGATGTTGTCGCATTCTTCAGTGCAACAGCTGATCTTATTGAATGATTTCCTCAAACGACCTCCAGCGTTTGACGTGAGCTACCACCCACATGTCAATTTGAATGGTCGGCCCGGCCTTGATGCTGTTTAAAACTCCCTTTACTCAAAAACCCGAAGGTTTAAATATATGAAGCCCTTTTAAGTCATCTTTTCTTAGAGTTGCACCGCGTATTTCTGAACGACTTATGAGCAAGCATGACCATTTTTGCATTTTCTGCAACTCTTGCAAAAACTTTCATTTTGTGCTTTTCATTGACTTATATAATTGTAACCTAGGATCACAAAATAGATACGAATCGCTTCCTCTTGCCCCCAGCACCTTTTCCGACCGCCGGTTCTCGCACGCACTCACCTGCGGTGCAGATGGCGAACAGCAACTGCATTGAGTCGAAGAAGAAGAACATGACAAGCAGCGAGGCGGAGGCGCCTAGTGGCAGACAGAGCGCGTGCATGGTGTCCAGTGTGTGCACGTCTGCAAGACGGACAGCGGGTCAAAATCACCGGCCACGCAGCACAGACGCGTACAGCCAAAACTCACCACATCGCATCACGTGTGAACGCGGTCAGATCCGATCAGCACCGCCAGTACAACTGCACCAGGTCAACGTCACCAACACGGCTACACCAAGTCAGCACCACCAGTACCACACCAGGTACGCACATCAGTTACGCACCAGCGTGACCACAGCAGCTGGTGTAGCGAGAGACTGTCACATCGGTCAGCACCTGTACTAGCACGGCCACTGGTGTAGTGAGAAACTGTCACATCGGTCAGCGCCTGTACTAGCACGCCCAGATATAATTGACGTCACAAATAGCTCGCACAACTGGCTTGCGCGGACAGAGGGCGTCGTTGCCAGTAGTGTCCCCCCGGACACCGACCGCTGTCACCGACACTGCGCATGAAGGCACAATCAGTTGTTGTCTTTCCAACCGACGCAACAGCACATCAATTACGGCCGGCGGGGCCAGTATCAGACCTCACCACGGTCGTTGGCACCGAGCAGCGAGGTCAACTGCCCACTATCGCCACCACAATTTTACACGCTGGCACGGCTGCAAACCTAGCCATGTGCTGACACCAGCAAACGGCACGTGCTGACAAAGGCACTTGACCTCACGGACACCGACACACGGCACGATGATTAGTCACGATATCACCGCGCGCGACAGAAGCGGGGGTGCTTCATAACCGACTGCCCGTCAGGATCTTGGTGTGGGATAATTCGTCACAGAACATTAACAATGTTATTGGCCAGTGGTAGTGATCAGGGGCGCAACCAGCACTTTCGGAAGGGGCTCTGTGGGAACCAAAAATCATCATTTCCTGGAGACTGCTTGGGGCGCGAGAAGGGCGCCGAAAACTTCTAGTTTGTCGTGGCGAAAATCGCAAAATTTCTTGCTTGATTTCGTGTAATTTTCTGTCGTCAAAGTGAGAGGAAGGGTGCTCTTGGACCCACTGGCTACACCTCTGGTGGTATTTTCATTTGAGCTACATGGCTACTTTGCGTCAATGACATTGCAAGATAAAGCTGTTATTTGTTCATAGCTAGGTAAGTAAACGCTTACGACTGACTACCACGCCGCATAAAATGCACGCACCACTCCTCGAAAATGTAGGAATCGTACCCGAAAGCCATCGCGCGGAGCGACAACTCGTTCCTGCTGATCACCTCAGTCTAATCGTACACGATTTTCTGGACGATCAAAACTGGCTGTTCTGCCCAAGCACACCGTTCCAACAGCCAGGTCAGCTGCCGACCTGCCCTAGGTCACTCCTCTCACAGGCAGGTCAGCTGCCGACCTGCCCCAGGTCACTCCTCTCACAGCCAGGTCAGCTGCCGACCTGCCTCTGGTCGCTCCTCTCACAGGCAGGTCAGCTGCCGACCTGCCCTAGGTCACTCCTCTCACAGGCAGGTCAGCTGCCGACCTGCCCCTGGCCACTCCTCTCACAGTCAGGTCAGCTGCCGACCTGCCCCTGGCCACTCCTCTCACAGTCAGGTCAGCTGCCGACCTGCCCCTGGCCACTCCTCTCACAGTCAGGTCAGCTGCCGACCTGCCCCTGGCCACTCCTCCCACAGACAGGTCAGCTGCCGACCTGCCCCTGGCCACTCCTCTCACAGGCAGGGCAGCTGCCAATCTGCCCCTGGCCACTCCTCTCACAGCCAGGTCAGCTGCCAATCTGCCCCAGGCTACTCCTCTCACAGCCAGGTCAGCTGCCGACCTGCCCCCGGCCACTCTTCTCACAGCCAGGTCAGCTGCCGACCTGCCCCTGGCCACTCCTCTCACAGTCAGGTCAGCTGCCGACCTGCCCCTGGTCACTCCTCTCACAGGCAGGTCAGCTGCCGATTTG
Organism: Imbricaverruca yamaguchii; assembly: GCA_034440575.1. Taxonomy (NCBI): domain Eukaryota; kingdom Metazoa; phylum Arthropoda; class Thecostraca; family Neoverrucidae; genus Imbricaverruca; species Imbricaverruca yamaguchii. Next base: position 70,185 of record JAOTOL010000703.1, on the reverse strand, counting down.
CCCCAGGCCACTCCTCTCACAGTCAAGTCAGCTGCCAACCAGTCCCAAGCCAACTCATCTCATAGCCAGGTCAGCTTCCGACCGGCCCCGGGCCACTCCGCCCCACAGCGACCAGTCAGCCAACACCCCAGACCAGTCCGACGCGAACGCCCCAGTGGTCAGCTTGTTTGTTTGTTTACTTCGGCTAAAGGGCGCCTAAACTGCTACTGGTTATCTGGCGCTCAACTGTTCCCAGTGACCAGCAACAAGGTAGGCACGGCCAACTACTCATCACACCCCACGCAATCACCCAAGTGAGCAGCTACATTTCTATATGCATGGTTCATGCTCATCACATCCCTACAGCTCTGGCGCAACAGCTGTTCAACACTTTCGCACAGTCTGACAAACGTTGGCTACTCAATATGCACACTCCACTCTACCACCACTGGAATGTGGCAAAGTAGGCGGCACGCGCACTCGCGAACACCGGACGTACCGACCACAGCCCTCCACATCGCTATGACACGCAAGTGACAAATCAGCTTAGTAGTTATTCAATCGCACCCTAGCTGTCGCGCACAGTCAAGGGCAGATCCAGGAATATTTTTTTAGGAGAGGCACTGTTCCTGGAGCGGCGCGTTCGGCTGAACATTAGTTCAGCGGGGGGGGTACACTCGGCATACTGAAGCGCATTTTTCTCACATTTTTAAAAGCCCTTCACCGAAAAATATGTTCATAGGAGTGGGTGAGGGATGTACCCGATCCTTCCCGTAAGAATGCCTTTTCCGAACAAAGGTGCGCCACTTTTCCATCGCAGTGGGGGGGGGGAAGCACATACCCCCAGTGCCCAATCTGCATCCGCCCCTGCACACGCCGGCGCCGACACCTCTAACGTGGAGTTTGGACTGATTTGAAGAATAACGCTAGACAGCGAAATGTCCTATCCATGCGCGAACTACTCGCTGTTCCAGGGGGAGTAGCCGCTCTGTGTGCCAGCCTGCGCACACAGACCGGGAGCTGATCGCGACGATAGTGGTATGACACGACAGACAGTGGTCATGACGCCAATATATCAGAACATAGTCCACGAAGCGGACCATGCCCGAAGCATCATATACGCTGCATGCCTGGTATATTCTGCGTCCGCTGCGAAAGCACCCTTAATGTATGATCTGCAAATATCACTCAGCCATCTTTTGAGGCCAGATATATTAGCTTGCAAGACCAGATGCACATATTCTGACATTCTGTAATTACTTATAAATATCACATGTCGTGATCGAATCTGACTAGGTACCGGCCACATCCACAGCAATATTGAGCGGTCCGAATTAACCTCACGACTGATGAACGACGACACAGGACCGGGCCGGGCTTAGAAACTTGGACAATTTCCGACTCTGCTGGCCAGGCGGAGATGTCGCGAGGCAATCGCGAGGTCCATGGGTGCAGGGATGAGTGGCACCTCCGGCATCGTCTACACTGCGCAACGTGCTGTACAGACCCACAGACTGCACGCTACAGTGTCGGGTCAGGCCAGTACAGTGTCGGGTCAGGCCCGGCCAGTACAGTGTCGGGTCAGGCCCGGCCAGTACAGTGTCGGGTCAGGCCCGGCCAGTACAGTGTCGGGTCAGGCCCGGCCAGTACAGTGTCGGGTCAGGCCCGGCCAGTACAGTGTCGGGTCAGGCCCGGCCAGTACAGTGTCGGGTCAGGCCCGGCCAGTACAGTGTCGGGTCAGGCCCGGCCAGTACAGTGTCGGGTCAGGCCCGGCCAGTACAGTGTCGGGTCAGGCCCGGCCAGTACAGTGTCGGGTCAGGCCCGGCCAGTACAGTGTCGGGTCAGGCCCGGCCAGTACAGTGTCGGGTCAGGCCCGGCCAGTACAGTGTCGGGTCAGGCCCGGCCAGTACAGTGTTGGGTCAGGCCCGGCCAGTACAGTGTCGGGTCAGGCCCGGCCAGTACAGTGTCGGGTCAGGCCCGGCCAGTACAGTGTCGGGTCAGGCCCGGCCAGTACAGTGTCGGGTCAGGGTCAGTGCCGCGGCCAGCCAGTACAGTGTCGGGTCAGGCCCGGCCAGTACAGTGTCGGGTCAGGCCCGGCCAGTACAGTGTTGGGTCAGGCCCGGCCAGTACAGTGTCGGGTCAGGCCCGGCCAGTACAGTGTCGGGTCAGGCCCGGCCAGTACAGTGTCGGGTCAGGCCCGGCCAGTACAGTGTCGGGTCAGGCCCGGCCAGTACAGTGTCGGGTCAGGCCCGGCCAGTACAGTGTCGGGTCAGGCCCGGCCAGTACAGTGTTTGGTCGTGCCCGGCCAGTACAGTGTCGGGTAGGCCCGGCCAGTACAGTGTCGGGTCAGGCCCGCAGGTCAGGCCCGGCCAGTACAGTGTCGGGTCAGGCCCGGCCAGTACAGTGTCGGGTCAGGCCCGGCCAGTACAGTGTCGGGTCAGGCCCGGCCAGTACCAGTAGTTCGGGTCAGGCCCGGCCAGTACAGTGTCGGGTCAGGCCCGGCCAGTACAGTGTTGGGTCGTGCCCGGCCAGTACAGTGTCGGGTCAGGCCCGGCCAGTACAGTGTTTGGTCGTGCCCGGCCAGTAGTGTCGGGTCAGGCCCGGCCAGTACAGTGTCGGGTCAGGCCCGGCCAGTACAGTGTCGGGTCAGGCCCGGCCAGTACAGTGTCGGGTCAGGCCCGGCCAGTACAGTTTTGTGTCAGGCCCGGCCAGTACAGTGTCGGGTCAGGCCCGGCCAGTACAGTGTCGGGTCAGGCCCGGCCAGTACAGTGTCGGGTCAGGCCAGGCCCGGCCAGTACAGTGTTGGGTCAGTACAGTGTCGGGTCAGGCCCGGCCAGTACAGTGTCGGGTCAGGCCCGGCCCGTGCCTGTCGTGCCGCCAGCCGTCAGCAGCGTTCCGAACAGACCGATACGCGCTTCCGGCACCACAGGGCGGCCGCATGGCGTGCGTGGTGAGCCGCTGTCACGTGACTGCAGCAGCAGCTCACTGAGACACTGTACACCGCACGTGTCTGGTGCCAGACCAAGCCACCAGCGCGTCATATGACCTGGCTGGCGGTGCACACGAAATTCTCAGCTAAACTACTAGCTGTTAGAGACCCAGCCTCTGACATACTTTTGCATCAGGTTTCTTGCAAGTTCTTCTTTCATGCACCATGTGTTCTTACGTAGAAGCTCATATCCATGAGTAACTTTGTAATAAATGTGTACTTTGAAAGTATGCAGCAAAACATGGTAAGGGAGCAGTTACATACTGAATGACGAAAATGGCCTAAATCGCAGCTGGCCAATATCCTTGTTCCGCACCGCATGTGCGGTGCTTATCCTTGCGCGCATGGACAAGCAAACAGGGGCGGATCCAGGGGAACCAAAGGGACCATATCCCATACCAAGAGATCCACCTTTGCCAGTATTTTATATTAAAATGACATTTTCCCAAAATTTCAAAATGTTTTATGGAATAAACATTGCAGCAAGCAGACCCAACGAATGTTGGCTGTACAAAACTCATGAGCTTTTTCGAAATACTTTTTCGTTGTGAGGAGGGGAACTCTCTCAATGCCAAGCTCCTGGAACCGCCCCCGCAAGCAGTCATGGACGACAATCGCACCGTTCCGCTCCGAGTAGTCACACGCCACACGATAGCTCATCCGTCCCGCCACAGAGTGTGGCAGCACGTTAACCGCGCCGCGCCGCGCCAAGCAAGCCTAGTGCACGGCTGCCTGAACAGCCTGAAGCCCTGCATCAAAGCACGCAGGCGAGCCACGAGCAGATCGCACGACACACAGGCGCCGGCGCAGCGCCCGGCTGTGGCACGCAGGCACAAGGCGGCGCCACGGCTCGACTGACGACACAGGGGACGAGTAGCCTAGGGGTAAGTTGCTCGTCTCACGGTCGAAAGGTTGTGGGTTCGAGTCTCGCCTGTCGCTATTCTTCACCCGCGACCAATCGGCGTGAGAGATTGGCGACGCTACATGACTCAACGGTGTCAATGTGTCGTAAAACCAATAACCAACCAACCATGACGACGGACGTCTGACTGAAACGACACTAGCCGACAAACGGGACCGTACATTAATTAATAGCCACGTCAGTGTCAGGCTGTATAGCGGCGCGTGACAAGTTTGCGACGCTGCTACCGGGCGCACGCCAGCCCCGGCCGTCGTGACCTTTACTGGGTCGGCCCATCAAAGTTGGAGGGTTGTGGTCACGCCTTGCCAGCAAGTCCGGCATGCTGGCTGGTATGCGGCCATCCAGCCAGCGGCGGCATACTGCCATACTGACCGGCCATCCATGCTGCCATACTGACCGGCCATCCAGCCAGCGGCGGCACTGCAGGCACCCATACTGCCATACTGACCGGGCACCTACCCAGTGGCGGCACCACAGGCACCCATACTGCCATACTGACCGGCCATCCATGCTGCCATACCGACCGGCCATCCAGCCACCGGCGGCACTGCAGGCACCCATACTGCCATACTGACCGACCGGCCATCCAGCCAGCGGCGGCACTGCAGGCACCCATACTGCCATACTGACCGGGCACCTACCCAGTGGCGGCACCACAGGCACCCATACTGCCTTACTTACCGGCCACCCAGCCACCGGCGGCACTACAGGTACCCATACTGCCATACTGACCGGCCATCCAGCCAGCGGCGGCACTACAGGCACCCATACTGCCATACCGGCGGCACGGCACATGCACCCATACTGCCATACTGACCGGCCATCCAGCCAGCGGCGGCACACCAGGCACCCATACTGCCATACTGACCGGCCATCCAGCCACCGGCGGCACTACAGGTACCCATACTGCCATACTGACCGGCCATCCAGCCAGCGGCGGCACTACAGGCACCCATACTGCCATACTGACCGGCCAGCCAGCCAGCGGTGGCACCACAGGCACCCATACTTCCATGCTGCCGCCAATTCTCGTTGTTTAAATTCTCCTAAAAAAAAAAAAAAAAAAAAAAAAAAAAAGCTCCCTCTCCGAAAGGTGGGCCCTTTTTCGGACAGGGTGAGGAAGCATGGAAACTGGAAGAGGAGCTCAGGGCGGGTCCAAGGAGTCGGAGGGGGACTGGGCCACTACGGTCGGGGTGGCCCAGTACCAGCACTGCTCAGTAGGAAATCGTCGCAACAAGTCAGCTGAATAATAACCTCCATCCACGCACATGCCTGTTTTGGTGATGCCAGTCCTTAGCCTTGCCCTCCCGCATACTGAGGCTAAAGTAGCACACCTTACCCGGTCTGCACATACAGACGACTTCGCTAAACAGCTGACTATAGCCGGCTTTCTCATTATGTTGGGCTCCAACCAGCATCACCTGACCCTGGCGTTCCGCCGACACCGTCTGACCCGAGGCTCGGCTTCCTCGTTACGCCGGGGCCAGCATCACATGACCGCGGTATTCCGCCGACAGCCTGACTCGGAAACCACGCAACGAACTATTATCGTGAGTAGTTGTGCCGCCAACGCTTGGTGCGCACAGTGGTGCCACCAACGTGTGATGGCGGCAGCACGCAGACTCCGCACCACTGCACCGCATGCACCCTGCCTAACATCCAGGACGTTCGCCGATGCCACACCTCTACCTACGCACATGCAGCAGGCAAGTGCTACAGTCACCAGTCCACCGGGCCACAAGCACGCCCCCGCTGCAGGCGCAGCCAGGAACGACCTCCTCGCGTGAGGTGAGCAGATAGCGCGCCGCCGCCGGGGTGTGCTTTCACTCTCACGACCGGCGAGGAACACTCACACCAGTGGGGTCAATGTCAGGGCCGCCGGCCGGCGACTTTCGCCCGTCGTCACAGCAGCTGCCGGACGCCACGCTTCCGCCGGCGTCGTGGCTGTTGTTGCAGGTGTAGAGAGGCACAGCCTCTGGAGGTCCGGCGCCAGATGATGCCGTCGTAGTGGCCAGCTCGGGCGCAGGGGAGGCGCAATGGTAAAGTGGAAGTGACTGCTTCCAGCTGGGGCCAGTGGACATCGGGCGCAAGTCATCGCTCGCAATCGACTTGTCGAGCGATGGTGTAATTGCAGCATTTATTGCGGCAAGCCTGTCACATCACCACCCATTCCAGCTAAGTATAAATATATATATATATATATATATATATATATATATATATATATATATATATATACGGAAACAGATTTGGTTACAAAATAAACGTAACATTAAAGCCGACAACATCAAAACGTACGCGAGTGTTCCAGGTGGCCAGGCCAGCAACCATCCCGCTCTCTGTCCAATATCCCCAGCAGCCCTCACACGCACCTGAAGTATCGGCCTCACAGAGATCGTTCAGCCGATTGCAGCGCGTGTGCAGTGAATCATCCACAACACCGTCTCCACCACCAGACCACCTTCGCGTGCCGCTCCAACAGCCACAACCGACGCCAAACACATCGGTTCTCCCCGTCCGTAACTCACGACCACCCAACACATCTGTTCCCTCCTTCCGTAGCTTGCGGCCGTCCTGCCCTCAGCGTGAGGATTCCTGCCGCTGATGGCCGACCGACTGACTTGATTGTTGTGAAGTCAGCGCCCGACACGGACTGTCGATGAGAGGCAGCAGCGACGCTGAGCCGGTTTTCTTGCCACACTCGGGTTTCGCAACAAGAAGCATCGATAACTTCCGCGATGAACAAATAGGAAGCCACCGTCGGCAGGGTGATCGAGCACCAATATTTGTATAGAAAGGAGAACTTGCAGACCAAAGGCTTTGCAAGTACCGTGCGGCGTTTCTAGATTTGTTCTGCCTCCGTTCAGGGGTGCAACTGGGTACCTCTGAATACTTTTATTCTCCTTTATGACGCGCACGTCCGGGGGGAAGATATCTGCCCCCCGCGGTTTTTCCTAATTTTACGCCATACTAATAGAGTTAGCAAGGCCAAACCCCGCATGGCTGCTCATTAGTCTTTTCCGCATACCGTCATACATTTTAAATCCTGGTCATCTTAGGTCAGGCCACCAGGTTAGGCGAAGTGACCAAACTACACTATGAGTTCTAGGTGGCATAACTTCCACAAAAATTGGGCGATTGATTTCAAACTTATAACACGTCATGATCTCACCAGGGACCCTAATATATGTCGTTTTTTTCGTAGCATTGACCTGAGGTCGGGTCGCGGCCATGGCTTCCCATTATAAGGTCATTGCAAAATATACAAATGTTTCCTGGTTACATATTTGCTCTCGGAATGATCTCACAACGGTTGTGGCGTGTAGTTGGAAGCTATGCTCAATGTTACCGCTGACATTTTTGCTCACCAACCTCACCAAGGTCATCTGAGGTTACCTGAGGTCACTAGCACATTTCTGCGCATTATATCGCCCTGCATTGAGCTAGAAGGCTGAAATTACAGTCGTTGTGCTTGTATCGCCAAGACGTATCGATTGATACATTGCATGCCCTCCCTAGGCTAATTCATGAACTTGACCTGAGGTCATAGTTTCGGTTGACCTGACCTTAAATCACACCGCCTATTGTCGATAGCACATTTCAAGGACTGTCGAATAGCGTTCGCCGTTTGTTTCTATCTGTTACAGGTCCTGAGATATATGTCAATATCTGAGAGTCCCACCCGATCTGGTCGAATTTGACCTATGATGAGCCAGTGACCTGAATATTGACCTGAGTTAAAAAAAATGACCAAAACACTTTCAATGGAGCCTTTCATCACCTATCCAACGCCGTTTTCTGTCTGTCGCTAACTATCATAGTTCTAGAGATCTTAGGGGCAGATATCTGCGCCCCCCCCCCCCGGACATGCGAAGTTGGCGCGAACCGCCGGAGGGGCGAGTGTTAATAATCGGGCTCAGATGAACTTCACCTATTGAAAAAAAGCCTCCGAAACTGTACTGAATAGCCTGAGGACATGTGCATCGGTTATTCTATGCGTGACGGTTATATGAGCTTAACAAATATACCATTAGGCGGGAGGTCGAGACCGATAGATGTATGAATGGAATCCTGGCTCGTGCCGACACCATTTGGCGGCCACCCACCCACCAGGCAGCGTGATGTTGAAAATAGTAGTATCAGTAGGAGCGGAATTGCGCGAGGAGGCGCAGTTTCGACAACACAACACGTTGTCGGTAATATTATAATCCCGTAGTACGGCAATATTACCCTCATGCTCACAATTGACAACCGGGTGTCACACAAATGTCAACATTTGTGTGACATCAGTGTACCAATTGTGAGCACGAGGATAAATACTCCATTACACAGGCCTGGGACACTCGTTATCGAAGTGGTCACTGAACATGACGTTAAATATACTACTGGGGGCTAGCAGACGCCGTGACACCACCCATTGCGGGTCGGTGTGTGACGTGTGGTATTCGGAGGGAACCAACAGACGTGGCACCACCATCCGCCATCGACGGCGCAGTGATAGAGCCCTCCCCCCCCCCCCCACAATCTCGGCAGGCGGCGGACTGTGACATGACGACGCAACAGCTCACAGCTGGTCGCGCAGATCCCAGCTGTGCAGCTACAGTTGGACCTTCACAACGGCACTGTCATCGCCCTTCATGCGCATGCACACGCGTTACTCATGGTGAAGACAAAACCGTCCACATGTCTGCCGCGAGTCACGGCTGAAATCGGAGTGCTGCAGGTTGAGAGCTGTACAGCGCACAGCGTACATCATGAACGATGAGCTCTAAAGCTTCCACACATCTGCCGCGAGTCGCGGTTGAAATCGGAATGCTGCTCGGTCCAGGGAGCTGCACCTGCGGCCGCTCCGACCAGCTTAACATTGGTGCCAACGACCCGTCCCTCTGTCGCCTCCTCTCTCCATCTGCCAACCGAGCCGTCGCGGACTGTGCCACGTGCTACACGGTAGTGTTGACATCTGTTGGGCACCTGTCACCTCGTGAGTTCCCTCGGGGATGCCGCCGGCGTCCGTTGGGCACAGGGTGTCACATGTCGGCTTCCTCCGAGGAGGGTGCACATGTGTGTGTGTGTGTGTGTGTGTGTGTGTGTGTGTGTGTGTGTGTGTGTGTGTGTGTGTGTGTGTGTGTGTGTGTGTGTGTGTGTGTGTGTGTGTGTGTGTGTGTGTGTGTGTGTGTGTGTGTGTGTGTGTGTGTGTGTGTGTGTGTGTGTGTGTATATGTGTGTGTGTGTGTGTGTGTGTGTGTGTGCATGTATGTGTATGTATGTGTATGTATGTATATGTATGTATGTGTATGTATGTACATGTATGTGTATGTACGTGTATGTATGTATGCATGTATGTATGTATGTATGTGTATGTATGTATGTATGTATGTATGTATGTATGTATGTATGTATGTATGTGTGTGTGTATGTATGTATGTGTATGTGTATATACGTGTATGTATGTATGTATGTATGTATGTGTATGTATGTATGTATGTATGTATGTATGTATGTATGTATGTGTGTGTGTATGTATGTATGTGTGTGTGACGGACACACCAGCGGTGCGCTTCTGGCCCCCAAATCACGTACAAGATGCTACACCATAACCACTTCGTGAACCTGACTGGTGATCAGCACTTCTGTGTACTCGGTCGAGGAGACGGTTGTTATCGAACATCTAATGGTTGTGTGATAAAAAAAATCCAACAACGATAAGGTAGCCTTTGAGTGCATGATGGCATTGAGCTGTGGCCTGCTTGGCTTGACTGCGCCCAGTTCGCGCTGGCCCGTGAACGTCCACGTAATGCCTGATCCACTGAGAGCTTATGGTGCTGCAGCATCAAGCTGATTAGATGACGTCTGTGGCCACACAGACATGAGACTGCTCAGAATCGTTCACGCGACCCAGGCACGACGGTTGGATGCAGCAGGCGTTCGTACACGGAGCTGCTCAGCTGCTTTCATTTGCAGGGAAAACCGCCCAAAACAACGTTTTCCATGAGTGCAAAATTTGGGAACAGTGCTTTCAATGCTTGTCGATCTGCAACCCGCTAAAAGTATAGACAACCAAAAGTACAAGAAACCAAGTCGGCTGCGACACCCACGTCAGCTTCCGTCCCACGTCGGCTGCCACCCCACGTCAGCCTCCGTCCCACGTCGGCTGTAACCCCACGTCGCGTCCCACCACAATCCGGCTCCCACCGTTACGCTGCCGGCTGGGTCGATACAGGCGCCGACATCGACAGGCTGTGATCTACTACGGCACCGGCTCCACACCGACAGGCCACGGGACCGGCCCGGCGACCACACCGACAGGTCACGGGACCGGCCCGGCGACCACACCGACAGGCCACGGGACCGGCCCGGCGACCACACCGACAGGCCACGGGACCCACGAGGCCGGCTGGCGACCACATCGACAGCCAAGACGGACCGGCCCGGCGACCACACCGACAGGCCACGGGACCGGCTCGGCGACCACATCGACAGGCCACGGGACCGGCCCGGCGACCACACCGACCAAACAGGCCACGGGACCGGCCCGGACGACGGCCACGGGACCGGCCCGGCGACCACACCGACAGGCCACGGGACCGGCTCGGCGACCACACCGACAGGCCACGGGACCGGCCCGGCGACCACACCGACAGGCCACGGGACCGGCCCGGCGACCACACCGACAACGGCTCGGCGACCACACCACAGGCCACGGGACCGGCCGGCGACCACACCGACAGGCCACGGGGGCCGGCGACCACACCGACAGGCCACGGGACCGGCCCGGCGACCACCCCTCGGCGACCATCGACAGGCCACGGGACCGGCTTGCGGCGACCACACCGACAGGCCACGGGACCGGCCCGGCGACCACACCGACAGGCCACGGGACCGGCTCGGCGACCACACCGACAGGCCACGGGACCGGCCCGGCGACCACACCGACAGGCCACGGGACCGGCTCGGCGACCATACCGACAGGCCACGGGACCGGCCCGGCGACCACACCGACAGGCCACGGGACCGGGCCGGCGACCACACCGACAGGCCACGGGACCGGCCCGGCGACCACACCGACAGGCCACGGGACCGGCTCGGCGACCACACCGACAGGCCACGGGACCGGCCCGCGACCACACCGACAGGCCACGGACCCGGGCCGGCTCCACACCGACAGGCCACGGGACCGGCCCGGCGACCACACCGACAGGCCACGGGACCGGCCCGGCGACCACACCGACAGGCCACGGGACCGGCCCGGCGACCACACCGACAGGCCACGGGACCGGCCCGGCGACCACACCGACAGGCCACGGGACCGGCCCGGCGACCACACCGACAGGCCACGGGACCGGCCCGGCGACCACGCCGACAGGACACGGGACCGGCCCGGCGACCATACCGACAGGCCACGGGACCGGCTTGGCGACCGCACCGCGCCACCAGCAGAAACCGGCTACACGGGTCCGCAGCAGCGGGTGATGACTAGATATGGCCGGCCGCCTCTCGGTCGGGGGAAACAGGACCGGTCGGCAGTACAATGGCCGGACGCCTACATTTCGCCGCTCAGGCGTCGCCGGCTTGACCGGAACTACGTTAATCCGGACATCCCGTTGAGAACTGGGCGTGGGAAATTCGCCATCTTCAACTCTCGCTATTGTTAAGCGCACAAAGCAACGAGCGGAAATCAGGCTAATCCTTGCAGATATCACGTACTACATACACAGCTACCTGTTGCAGTGCTGGAAAACCGCCCGCATACTAATATGTGCGTTAGCATGACGGCAGTAGCACAGCCAAGGGGAGACTGGGCCTGACCCCCACTCCACCCATCATGTTGCCAAATTTATATTAGTCGCACGTTCGTGTTTTGTTGTTGTCGTTTCTTCTTGTCACACATTCTGGCAAATAAACAAGTAACTGAAATAATACCCCATTTTCCCCTCCTATCGCTAAAACATTCTCTGAATGCGCACCAACATGACGTGGGAGAGCCTGATGACGAGCTGTAACTCTACGATGCCCCATTGTTCCGTTCAATGCACCGCAAACATGTCTTTGTGTCGAGTTCACCCTGACTCACATAGCATATCCTATTCAATCGTTCTTTTTATTAAAAAAACAGCGTAGAGAACGGCTTGACCTCGCTGCAACTAGTAAAAGCGCGCGATGTAGTCAAGCGTCTCAAAGACCAAAATCCCGAAACAAGAAGAGAGGCTTAGATGGAATCGGGTACAAAGTATCTATTGGAATTGCACCGCAACCATTGCCAGATCAACAGGCCAGATGTAGATCAAATCAAGGACACGGCATATTTTCATGGTGTTCATTCCTTGAGATGCCAGAGGAAACATCGGCGAATTAACGCTAAGCGTGATCACCACCGAGGTTGATGACCGACGGTCGTCCTGCAACTACCGCAACAAGATCAACTAGATCGGCTCAGCCATGTCCCTTTTGAAAGGGGTAAAACTTAGCGAGATAATCAGAAAGGGAGATAATCCGGGAAATTACGGACACGCAATTGCTATTCCTTGCAGTGGGGTATTTTAACTAATGAGGTTCTGACCGTCTACTTCTTCATGCACCAGTTTATGTGCGAGTCATGCCTTCGAGGTTGACAATTCATCAAGTGTGGTTGTTCAACAGCACAGTATCTACAGCGAGGAATGTGAGCGTTCCGCGTCTATTTATTTATTTATTTATTTATTTATTTATTTAACAATACATGTCCTCCACGTGCAGTGGCTGTTGCGGATACTTGCTTTCCTGCTACTGTCTATAATACTGTCATGCTTTCCTGTCGCATAACATATCACGCCTCAGACCACTTCCGTTGAAATGCCTGAATTATCACAGTTGTTTCGGGTTGTAAAATGTCGCAAGGTATCACAGTTATTGTACTGGGTTGCAAAATGTCGCAGGACATACAGATATTATATTAGGTTGCAAAATGTCGCAAGGTATCCCAGTTATTGTGCTTGGTTGAGAAATATCGCAGAGTACCAGTCATTATATTTGGGCGTGAAATATCGCGCGAGAGCAACCAAATACACCAAGCAACATTCAAACACATTCCAAAATCTGAGATATTTGCCAGGCCTGACTCGCTGCGTATGGCACGTGAGGGCCGGTTCGAAGGCGCTGTCCCAGGATATCAACTCCTGCAGACTCTCCGCGGTCTCATTTAGTCTCGGAATTTTCTTGGGACGGACGCTAGGGTCTCCACGCTATAGAGAAGTGTGTAGAGCACCATTTCGCTATGAGCATACCAGGCACTGCAGTGGAGGTACGGCACCACGATGCTCACGACTTCCCCATGCTGCAGCCTAGTGAGCTGCAGCTGGCGCAGCACATGCCGCGGCCCATCCAGCCAGTTGTGCTGCACCTTCGCGCGAAACCACATCGGATAGTAAACCCCACAATGAATTGAACGATATGCCGGAGGTTTTTGCATGCAGTGTCTCCCAGGCCATGATCTGACACGTACAAGGCAGGTACATGCACCGGCAGCTTTTGCCCGTGCTAACAACTAAGAGGGACGTGGAGAATATGTTAAAACGACTGTGAGTTCCAAGACAGATATTTTGTTTGTTTATTGGGTGATTCGCGACGCACTTTCTGCACATTCACGGCTAACGGCGCCGCCCACACTGTTCGCCGGTGGGCCGCGGGATTCCAAGACAGATAGAACTGGGGTGCTCTATGCCGTCCAGTCAGTTGCGCTCCGCACCTTCGCGCGATGCATGCCTTGCATATTTCCAGTGTTCATTGATTGATGTCGGACATGCGTTCCTTTGAGAAAAAGTAGGCATCGATGGTACCATGGTGATCACGGCGAATTTTAATAATTTGTATCACCAACGTAACTGATTTTCGTCTGAACGTGATGCGGAAAGGCTATCTGAATGTGTCAACATGCAACGAATAGGTAGCTATTAGTTGCATGTTGATACATTCAGAAAGCCTTTACAGATAGCCTTGTATTTGTTATGTGAAGCACATGCGTACAAAGCAGTCTTCCTCAATCATGCTGCTATGTAGTTCGAACAGCGAATAAATATGAAGCTTTGTCTATATTGCTATGCCCAGTGATTGATGCTGAAGTCTTCAAATGAGTAAGAGCAGAACTCGCGGCCGTATCATGATTTGTATTTGTTTAAACCTCAGAGTTCCTTGCATCCCCCGAAATGGACATTTGCTGGTGTATTAGAAGACAAGATAGCAGATATTTGTTAACTATCAATTTTTCGACGATGCTGCGTTGTTTCAATCGACTCAGCTCGTCGAGACGATCAAAAAGAGGTACTATTTGATCCATTTATCTGTATTGGTTCTCACAGTCAATATGGCGCCGAATGCCGAAAACAGTCTATTTCAAACGCATTTTTAGAAACAAAATTCCCATGGCCCGGCGATCTAATTTTTCATGCCGAATTGTGAGGCACATATCAAGGCAAAATAAAAACAGTAGCCGTTTTTGATAACACCACTTTGGAAATTCTCGACACAGGCTAATGGCCATGCACACAGCGGGCAGCAGATATATCCGTTGATGCAACCGTGTACACAGCGGGCAGTTGATATAGCCGTTATCCGTTGACGTATCCGTGCACACAACGGGCAACATATATATCCGTGCACACAGCGGGCAGCAGATATATCCGCTGATGCAACCGTGTACACAGCGGGCAGTTGATATAGCCGTTATCCGTTGACGTATCCGTGCACACAACGGGCAACAGATATATCCGTGCACACAGCGGGCAGCAGATATATCCGCTGATGCAACCGTGTACACTAGCGGGCAGTTGATATAGCCGTTATCCGTTGACGTATCCGTGCACACAACGGGCAACAGATATATCCGTGCGCACAGTGGGCGGCAGATATATCCGTGTGCGCTTGCCGTGGAATTCGTCGAGCCGCGAGCAGAAAGTCGGGGCCCTTTGTGCGGGCATTGGCATTCCGAGTGAGACTGGCGATAAGGAACAGTGGACCGAACGTGTGGAAACCACATCGATCCGACCGGACTGCACGAGCCCTACACAATACGGGAAATACCGACTCAACCGTACCCCGGACCTGCAGACCAATCACGCAGTGCAGACTGGATACTGCTACTCAGTGATAGTATTACGATATCTGTCGTCTAGCCCAGTGGTCAGCCGTGTGAACATTTCTGCTGCACTATTCGTGGGAGAAACGATGCAATGTCTGGAAGGAAAACGCTCACCGAACAGCCAAGAATGTGTACAGAAAACCTGGCGTTCTCTTGCAATACAGACAGGCTGGGATTGGCCTGAGACGCATTCGACCGGTCTGCTATCCAACGCCGCCACTCCCGCTGTGACAGAGCCCAGGGTTCGCTACCAAGAATGGAACTAGCAGGCGACACGAGACACGGGACATACTGCAATCCATGCAAATGTAGCTTTGGTGTTGCACAAATGCCACCGAATGTGTTTTTATATTGAATGACAATTGGTTTTTGCCAATGGGTCAGCAGCACAGCTGATTATACATCTGTAAGGATCAAAGCTCTCTTGTCGAACTTCAGCGGACATTTTTCATATGAGCTCGATAGTTCACACAGATTTCGGCGCTATGTCTAAAATGGAAGAAAATGCACTCTCTTTATTAGAAGCCGGGCTTCATCATTCCGAAATTGCAAATTTACCCCACTTAAGTTTGAAAACTTGCTTTCAACGACACGGGACCGCAAAACGGACGCTGATTGGGGCCAAGTCGTGTGACGTCACGTGTTTTCATTCCTATCTACTCCATCATCTGATGGCTGTCAACTCAGGACCGGCAATTCGATTCATTTCCACTCACCACTATTCGTCCAGTATCCTCAAGATACTATCATCTGCTATCCTTCAGTTTCTCTCTTCGCCGATTATCCTCAATACACCACTAAGTTCTCTCCCCGTCGAAGTAAGCTCTACTATTCGTTTCTCGTCTCATATCCTGAAGACACCATTCAGCTTCTCTCTCCAGACGACTCTCTTCAAGTTAGCTCTACTATTCCTTTCTGGTCCACTATGCTCAACTCAATACCCCACCTTTTAGCCTTACACAGCTCCACACAAGCACTTATCACAGACCACAAGGCAACATTCAAAGGCCACGCATTACAACACACAACAGCCGACATCACCTGCATTGTGACAGGCTGGTCGAATACAACAACATTGGTCGAGGTCACGTAACCTGTCCAGGTCGATACTGCATTCAATTTGTGGAACCTTCGGTAGGCATGGATAGGCAACTACATAACGGTAGCAAATGAATCATATCTGATTAGTCATAATTGACATCACAGCACCCCGAAAAACCCATATTGGACGCTTTACTGAGCCAACACGACCATCTATCTTGCTAGACTTTCTTCAGGTACCTCCATTGTGTACAGAAATATTACAGATTTAAAGGCCCACAGCTCAAAACCACCCTGACCTACTGCGACAAACACCAATCGACCGCGCATCACGCAGTATTTAGATAGCATTCATCACGGCAGCAATGTGGACCAACGAGCGCCTGGTGTCACTGCCTTGATGGGCAGCGCGAGCGCCGTTTTCGGCAGCGCCACAGGGGCGCAAGATTCATGGGGCTCGTGTGGAATACATAAGGACAAAGAGTATTCAATATAAATGCAATATTTGGCGTCAGGAAAATAAGTAAATTATATTCAAACATTTTCTTGCAACAGATGTTGATGATGAGTTGGGGTTCAGGGGCGAGTCGACTGCCATGGTCATATTGCGCCAATTTTCTTGCAACAGACAACCAGCCCATTGGTTCTATTCTAGAGATGCCAGCAGGTGAAATAACGTCGTCCTCTCCGTGCGAAGTTGTTGGCCGATTACCACCGACGACATGGGGTTGACGGTCATGATCCCCATGACATTGATCCGACGAAACAGCGGAAACCCAGACCGAACCCCATCCGGTACAGCGGTGCGTCAGGTGGGCTGAACCTCGCTTTGTGTCACCAAATGACTGGAGCGCTCGCCAGCCGCTGAACTCGAGACGTGCCCTGCTGTGCGATCAGCCCGTGTGCTACGTCGACAGCTCGTGGCAGGACATCCCAACACGATACGAAACACTATCGAACATGTCCTGCTCTATCAGAGACATGAACTCTATGGAAGTGTCTACATCGTCAAAACACAACGGCCACCATAAACAACCGGAATGACGGCTTTACGCGCGCACTGACGGGAGGTAATCGTCAAGACATCCTAATGGCGGAGTCAGACCATAATAATTACGCTGATCTGAAAGCCTCTAAACCGGAGATCGGACCAATTTATTATACGAATAAACAAACAGAGTGGATTCAGTTAACCAATGCATGTTTTTGGACTAGGAACAGCTTGTTTATGTACAAACCCTGAAAATTTACACAGGATCCGCGCCTGGGACGTCATCTAGTCGGAAATCAGGAAGTCAGACCAAGCGAGTCTAACTTCGGAAGTCTAACTTGACAACAGCTGTTTGTCGGATTCAGCGGTCTTCAAATGCCAACTTTTCCGAGCACTCGACCACTTTGATCAATATCGCCAGCCAGCTTGAACAGCGGTACGCGATTGACCCTTTATGTTGATAGCCATGACGAATTATAGTCCACTTTATACAAATTCACGTCATCGTTTATGCTCTGAATGCATCATTTGCGGCTCAAATATGCAAGCCCAGCCAACAAACAAGTTTGTGTCAGATGTGCGTAGTTTGGACGTGTTGCGGTCTTTCGGGTGCTGTAAACAATTCATTATTTGTTCTTTCTGAGTATGATATTCAAAGACAAGGATCAATCCCCCAGTAGGGATCATTCAGGCAGTAGTGCAGCGACATTTCAAAACGGAGCCTGGTATGTTACGGTACAGTGGACGCCATTACAACTCTAAGCAACGCGCTTGTAAAGTGGAGGTGATTTAATATTTTCAGGAGAGTCAGGATGGAATCGTAGCATCTAGAGATTATGTATTTCCATATATATTCATAATACAGGAACTTCACAGCTACAAAATAAAACGTAAAATGAAACATATTCATCCGCAGGATACATACTACCACTTCTTCTCCAATATTGTATATTTGCTGGTAATGAGTCAAATTTATGTTTTTTTTTTCCCGACAACTCCTACCTCCTGGCCATGGTGCCAAATGCGGCCAAATTGGCTAGTGTGAATCGAATGTTTATTTTTCAAACAGTGCCGCAATATTAATATGTGGGCTGAGTTTTATATTGAATGTGTTACTTCATAATTAAAATGTATGGAACATTTCATATCTACAGATAAAGCATATATTTCAATGAGATGCCATTCATACTAGACGAAGTCATCGACGTTGCATCGCGGTGTTTATTGGCCGTCGTGAAACGGGCTAACGTGGGATAATGGAGTAACGCGGAACCCATTAAATGGAGCCCTGACCAGTACCTGTCATGTAGGTCAAACGATACTGACGGTGGCCAATGAAGAAGAAAGTTGGGTTTTTTATGACGCATTTGGCCGCTGGGTTATGTAGGGTCACCAACCTTTCACGCCGATTGGTCTGGGATGGACTCTGTAAACTCCATCGGTTTTCAGATTCGAACCCACAATCTTGCGATCAAGAACCCCACGCTCTGTCAACTGAGCTGCCGCGGCCGCCACGGAGGCCAGTGACCCCGCGACGCCAGGCAGCAGCAAACGCACGCAAATATGTACGATATGACGATCCAGGTGTTCCTGAGACGCCGACTCCGCAACACGGAGGCCGTTGGAGGCCGAAAGGCATGCAGAACACGTGCAGGCATGGCAAGTAGCCACCCTTACCCCGCCCACTCACCGGCACAAACATACCGAACGTGGCTAAATATCTCGCTCTCAGCGAGGGCCCTGCCGGACGTCCGCTAGTTGTGGGACAATAGCGCAGATGAGATAAACAGTGGAAATGAGCAGCCTGGCTCAATAGCACCCAGCTGTGCCGCGGCAACTTTACGCATCAAGCCTCGGCCGGCCGGCCGCCGCAACCGCATGACGTAGGTCATGAACGCCGCCGCCCCGCAGGGCGTCCAGACTCGTCAGCGCAACACACTTTCTCTTTCTCAGAGGATGCCTTTCGATTTCGGCGGCCGTCGGCCGGCGGCGGCGCCGCTCCTTTCACTCGCAGATGAGCGCTGTGGCCGCCGGCAGTCGGCGGCCAATCAGCGACTGGCGGCCGCCGACTGCCGGCTCACCTCAGTCACGCCCGGCCGCCGGCGTCGGCAACCTTCCGCAACGGCGTGGCCACAGTTTTCCGTTTTCTTTATAGCTGCACTGGATGACCTCACTAAGGAGCAGCTTTTCAAGAAAGCTTCAGAGGGGGAATGCGGCACGAAGCTGTTGTCAGATGACGAATTCGCACAATGAACACTGGCAAAACCATTTGCGGCGGGGAATTTCCACGCATTCCCTTCGTAAAAAAGCTATCCTTTGGCCCGACCACGCACGCCGCGAGCGCCACTGACGTCGGGCCAGTCGTGACGCCGGACAGGGCACCACACGGCCGGAGAGACCGGCTGCGTCACGGCCGGGTGCGACTCACACGCCGCCTCCGCCGCCGGACAGAGCCGACCGGCCGCAGCTGGCCACACCGTGGCGGCCGACCAAGGACAGCGCGCGCCCGCCCAAGGTTGCTGCCACGCCAGCCGCCTCAGCCCGGGGGAAAGTGACCGCCGTGCGCCCACTGCTGACCGATAACACGGCAGCGGCGGCGGCCCGGGGAGAGGAAGTGTCCGGATCGGCCCCACCCACCGGCGGCCGGAACGTATCCAGGGCTCGAAACGCCTCTCTTGCGTAAGCGGGGTGGAAATCACAGCCAGCCACCGGCGGGAATCAAGAACCTCTCACCGATTTAGATACGAAAATATTCCAGGAGAGTATTGCTTTACAAAAATGAACTATTGCAAAACTCACGCTGCTGGCGCTTCAGGACCTCACATTTCCGGTTAGTAGCGAAAGCTATACGAATGACAGGCAGCCCCCCCCCCCCCCTGGTGGCAGGCAACCCTAAAACCACAGCTGACTGGACTGTCACCGGCTAAGGTATTTTCCTCGAAAAAAACGAACCCAGACACTGGTTCCATCAGCGTCCAAGCAAGCACGTCAGCTCGATGTGTCAGTGCTCCGCCAGCAGTGATAAATTATTCGTGAAACAGGGTGGAAAATACCACTTTCTGGGCATTGAATCGACATCCTTCTCGAAGAAGTATCGACATCCTGATCCATGATGCGTGCTTATGAAGTTTTCGTGTCTCCTTCCTTGCAGTATCCCACTTATACGTATCATGTCAATGCTCCTAATAAAGCATAGTGATATACGGACATTTCGAAACGTAATTTCGGGTAGACGGATTATCTATGTAATATGGCGTATGGTATCAATTTATAGCACAGGTAATTTTCTCCCCGTCCCGAATACAGCTCTTCCTAAATTATGAATATCGAAGCAAATGACAAATGTGCAGTCGTAAGTACCTACACCACTGGCTCAAATTTAAATCTGCAAGACATCAAAAGCACTTTAATTGACATTGATTCCATGGCAAATTTCGACATCCTGCTGTGCCCGTTTCGACATCTCACGTCAGCTCGATGTGTGCAGCGATCCTTAGACAGAAAAGGCGGGTTTTAATAATGCGCATTTCTAACATGGGATTGCTTTTTCTTCTGAGTAGCGCAGCTGGTAAGACGCCGGATGTCTAACGGATTCGAATCTCACAAGCGCCAAGAAGCTTCCACATGAGCGGCGCGGCCCATGTTGGCTAATCCACCCATCTAATCCATGGTGCTCGTGGAGACAAAACACCTGACAAAGAACCGGAGAAAGAACTGGTTGAAATGTTGTGTTACATCCCACATACTTGAAGGCAGCAGTCCAAATACCGCCACCATCTCATGCATTAACATCTGCACTAGAGCCAGTGGCTGAAATTTCGACTCTCCGCAAATTGACGGATTAGTTGTATTGGCAGGTGTGTCGTTAAACTACAACTGTAAAGTACTATCAAGCGCATATTATTAACGAAGCATTCCGGAATACGACTAGATTGAATTGAATTGTGGCTTTATGACGCACTCAGCAGCTGATGTTATATGGCGTCGCCTGTCTCTCACCCTGGCAGGAAGGCCGGGCGCCGCGGGGAATCGAACCCCGTACCTATGGCTTGCTAGACGGTCAGCTTAACCACTGAGCAACATAGTTCGTGTTGCTTTGGCGCCATCTATTACCTTGTCCTACCATACCTGTCATCTGATAAAACAACCATCACCGGCGATAGGTGTACTGCCGGGTCTCGGTCGTCGACACCCAGTGTGGGGGAGGGGTAGGGTGGGGGAGGGGTAGGGTGGTGGGGAGGGGTAGGGTGGGGGGAGGGGTATGGTGGGGGAGGGGTAGGGTGGGGGAGGGGTAGGGTGTGCGTTCGAGCGTGACGTTCCAGACGGCGCGTCGCACCGGCACCTGTGCACGTGCTCGCCAGCTGTCGAACCATGCGGGT
Organism: Imbricaverruca yamaguchii; assembly: GCA_034440575.1. Classification (NCBI taxonomy): domain Eukaryota; kingdom Metazoa; phylum Arthropoda; class Thecostraca; family Neoverrucidae; genus Imbricaverruca; species Imbricaverruca yamaguchii. The sequence continues at coordinate 48,775 of JAOTOL010000703.1, read as the reverse complement.
AAACAAAGACACTCTTTCGGCAGCTGTCGTCGTCACCGACAAAAGCCTACCCAAACACTATTAACGAGCCGTCTTTCCGGAACAGACTTTGGCGCGCACCTATATTTCCGTCACAACCCCGTCAGCATGGAATTCTTGACGCAACCTCACTTTAAGCTGAGTATGTACCGAGTACTCAGTACGTGTCAATATCTGCTCCGCCGGTACTCACTCTGCTCTTGACTGTTGCCAGTATACTCGGTCCCCAGGCTCTTTGCCTTCTCCTTGTCCTTGACCTCTTGTTCTTGAGCTTCCTTCTCCATGTTGAGCGACCTGAGAAGAGATGACAATGTCACCACTACCGAGATACCAGTTTCGCACATCAGTGAAACAGACGATGTCATGGGCTTACAGCCCACAACTAATTTGCAATTGACAAACGTGGCAAACATAACATATGGGCACCACCATAACCGGGTTTAGTTTCTAAAAGAATGCTGACAAGCTTTGTTCGGGTTTTGATCGTCCCCACGCAGGGGGGGTGGTCATTGGCTTTACGACACGTCGACCGTTGAGTCATGTAGCGTCGTCAATCTCTCACGCCGACTGGTCAGCGTGAGGTTATATAGCAGCGAATAGTAGCGACAGGTGAGACTCGAACCCACAACCTTTCAGTTGTGAGATGGACAACTTACCCCTAGGCTACTCGTCCCCCATGCAGCGAGAGGTTTTTGTTGAAAAAATACTACACTGTGCTATTTATTTCCTAGCAACCATCCCCTCCCTGACAAAAAGTAATGAGGTTCCAACCACCTCTCTGTCGGTTTTGCTTGTATTTAAACGTTTTGTTCTGAAAATTTCGCATCACAAAATATGTTTCGACCGGCGGACGTCGAGAACAGAGCCACAAAGCACTCTTGGATACATAACACACATAGCTTGAAAATTGGTTCTCAGGGATGGTACTGACTTGACCTGACCTATCCTGTCTTGAACATTTCTATGATCGATATAAATGCATTCGTCTATGTTATTTCTTGCAAAACAATGCCGAAAGAACAAAGCTCTGTATTCGCTAATCACTTCCAGGGACTTAGTTTAGGTCCACATTCTGACATAACACAACCTCTAGTAACCTCATTATCAGTTCAAACAAATCTAAGGTATGCTTTGGGCTTTCCACGGCCAGAGCTTTCAAACAGAGTTCTCAATTTCATCGTGGTATGCGTAAATCGGAATTAAGAGGGGAGAGCTTTCAAGAGACCCCCGGCCCGGCGAAGGTCGATCTCTCGGCCAGCACGACGATTTCGGGAATTTCGGATTTCGATTTCGGAAATCATATTCTTTAAGGTTAACAATGCTTGTATGGCGTCACAAAACGTGGGCTGCTAAATGGTATTGATTGTGTTGATCAGTATTTCATGAGGTGCCCTAGACACGTTGCTTGCATTGAACTTGTTGGGGTCCGTCCATATGTAGGTAGGCACTCGGTACCAATTCCAGGCTCGAAATGTTTGTGCGCAAAGCACGTCTGTAATGATACATGAACCGTAGGGGATGAAACTAGGGCAGGGCTGGAAGAACAACCTTCTGCATTTTTAAATCCAAAACATCATCCATACCAGGAATCAGAGCTCCTTTCTTTTGCTGAAGATTGAATAGCGTGTTCTAAAATGCTTTCACGACTACATTGTGGAGACTTATTGCATTTTATATATAAAAACACACCACGCCGGCTCTTTACCAAACTATTTCATCAAAGTACCCTATAACACATTGGATAATTCTGCGAAAAATATAGTATTACCTCTCATATTTATGAATTTTGTTTGGGTACATCTGTCTTTTTAATCCCATCGTTTTATTAATTAATAATGAAAGGTAGGTGGACCTACCCTGTTGATCATTGCCTTGATGGAACAAAGTGGAGCGTATTTTCATGGGTCATACAATTTCCACTCTCTGAGTAGGCATATAGGGATATGCAGATGCAAAGCATATGTGATCATACCTTATGTCCTAATTCTTGGATTCACTTGGTTGTTGAGAAATTGCCTATGAAGGTATCTTTCTAGCAGTTCAGACTAAATAATGTTCTGCAGTGTGCATTATGTGTACCTAGTGTACGCAAAAATGCAGGATTATCTCACAATCCTTCAGGTGTTTTTGAAGTGCAGTGCTTTCTTAAAGTGGATTTGAAGCGTCTTTGAAGACTGCAAAACATGATTATAGTAAGTAACATCAAAAGGTGTGGTGTGGCTGTCACTTTTGATTATTTGGGTGTAATGGGACTACAGGGTCATTTGGCGCCCCGAGACCTTTCAACTAGTAGAATTGGTTGAATTGCTGTTAAAAAATGCAGACTATAACAGAAAGTTGGTGTGGTCCCGATCATGGCCCTTGCGGCTCATAGTTGCACTAACATTTTATGTCTTTATGTCTTTATGTCTTTATGATACGCCTATCGCCGTGGAAGACGACGCCAGTAGAACACTATGTAGCACGCACACACTAGCTGCCGACCTCGGCTCGGAGACGCCGGAACAGTGTAGGCGTGCTGCCGCAGCGGCCGATACAGGCTGACACAGCCACACACAGGCTGACACAGCCACACATAGGCTGACACAGCCACACACAGGCTGACACAGCCACACACAGGCTGACAAAGCCACACACAGGCTGACACAGCCACACACCGCCCAACACAGCCACATACAGCCACACACTGCCCGACACAGCCCAACACAGCCACACACCGCCCGACACAGCCACATACAGCCACACACCGCCCGACACAGCCACATACAGCCACACACCGCCCGACACAGCCACACACAGTCCGACACAGCCACATACAGCCACACACCGCCCGACACAGCCACACACTGCCCGACACAGCCCAACACAGCCACATACAGCCACACACTGCCCGACACAGCCCAACACAGCCATATACAGCCACACACCGCCCGACACAGCCACATACAGCCACACACCGCCCGACACAGCCACATACAGCCACACACCGCCCGACACAGCCCAACACAGCCACATACAGCCACACACTGCCCGACACAGCCCAACACAGCCATATACAGCCACACACTGCCCGACACAGCCACATACAGCCACACACCGCCCGACACAGCCACACACCGCCCGACACAACCCAACACAGCTACATACCACCAGACACAGCCACACACCACCCAACACAGCCACACCACCCGACACAGCCACACCACCCGACACGAGCCACCAGTCTCCAGGATCAACACTCGAAGACGACGCCACTCCAATCCAGTTGAGCCGGCCAGCCGTCTGCTGGTCTGGCCCGCGTCACTCCGGACACACCAAACAAACACCGAGCCACGGTACACGGAGTGAGTCGGCGGTACAGTCGGCGGTACGGGACGTGTGTAGACATCTAAGCGTCCGCTTTGCCAGTGCCAACACACACGCGGCCAGCTGGGACTCGAACGCGGTCGACGATATTCCCAGGCTGCCTGCTGCTGGCGGGACGCGGATCGTTTGGCTTTTAATGGTTTCAAGGGTGCTAGGCACGATGCTGGTATACTCTTGCCAGTGGAACGGGAACCGTCTCACGGTTGGGACAACACCAGCCATTTTGAAGTCGATTCCTTCCATGCAACATCCATATGGTTAACCATCGTCCAAAAGCTCTCGGGGGGAGGGGGAGAGGCGCTGTCCCTTCTGCCCGGTTCCCGGCACCCGCGTTCTTACTTTTTACCGCATGTCTTAACCATTGCCGGCACCAGAGTTCTTACGATCTTCAAAGTCACGGGGAACGGGCGGCGGATTAATGGGACAGCAGCATATTCTATGGGTTCGCCACCTAACATCTGCATATCTGCATTATACTTATCCCCACAGCGTTGCATGACAAATAGTCAGCTTAAAAGGAGCTGACCCCATACCTAAGTCAAGTAAACATCCGTTGCCATTAGTTAGTCATTTGGACTTTCAGACGCTTCGACTGCTCTGGTTATCTTGCTATCCGTCGCCCTTGCAAGGGGAAAACCCCCTCGCACTTGCGAACGGAACGTGGTATCGGCACAAGATAAAAAGGGCAACAACATCCAAACCGATTTTGTTTGCGAAGAAATATATCGATTGTTGCTCATTTTCGCACAAAAACGTCTCTCTAAGTCAAGCCAGGTCACTGAACTGGGATGCTCCTGCACAGGTTGATGGCATGGCATTATATATGAATACGCGAGAATCATCCAAAATATAACAACTTGAAGTTGTATGGGCGTTCCGCAGCATAGCATGGTTGGGTGACGTTATCATTGTATTCCGAGGTGGAAGTCCGGCAATGAAGTTAATCATACCACCCACACTTCGTCGGCACCACAAGCAAGGCGAAGCGGTCTGTGTTGAAGGCCAGCGACCAGTCCACATTCACAGATTGACCTCATATGACCAGTCAGTCACAAGGCTGACAGACCTCGCTACATGACCAACCGGATACGAGACTGACAGATCTCACCACACGACCGGTCAGACAGAATGCCAGCGACAGCTCCATGCCAGCAACAGTGTCCTATCTCGGACCCGTGGCTCACCACAAACAAAACGAATCAAATATAAACGACGCGGCGATGATGATACGACTCAATAGCCGACTGAAGTTTCAACACAACGAAGTTTGTGTTTGCTTGTTTATTGGGTGATTCCTGAAGCACTTTATGCGCATTCGCAGCTAATGGCGCCGCCCACACTGTTTCGCCGGTGGGCCGCGGGATTGGGAAACCTCCGGAGCGGCGCGAGTGTCGAACCCGGGACCTTCGGTGCCCTGAGCCCAACATCTTAACCACTCGGCCACTCCCACCCAATTCACCTTACCCCTTAGCCGAATTGGATAGCATCAACGTGAAGAAAATGGTGTTTTGTATTGCAGTTCATTTTCAGCCGGAAAGGAATCAAACTGGTTGCAAACAAGCATTTGCCCGATATTTTCTATCACCCTCATGTACGTGTATTGCCGGTTGGCAAATACCCTAGACTGTGACCCCCTGGAGGGCCCGTTTTACTTGGCATCTGTCAATGGATGGTGCTATGTGTTCGCTATCACCGGACCCCTTCACATCATAGGCGCATACGACCCGACGAACTGTGTGACCCAGCAAGGATTGCAGCGGCACTCCGTCAGTCATGTGCTGCACGACTTCCCCACCTGGATAGCACTCCTTAGCGCTCAGCGCGCAACCATAGTTCAGCAAAACATACGAAGACGCGTCGTGAGCCACGCGCCCACAGTCCTGGACCCCCTTCACGGTCAGGTCAGCCCCGACATCGCCAGCGCCTTTTCAAGGCGCCGGCGATGATTCGGTACATTTGCGAATAGGTGGAGGCCGACATAAGAGCGACGTAGCTTAGTAACGCGTGCTGGTGTTGATACATTATCTGTATATATTCAATATATTCAAGGTATATATTCAACTGATACCTTGAATATCAATGTCTCTATATATTCAAGATCATGGTCACCCTCCATGTTTACTTTGTTGAAGGCCGCGTCAGCTAGTTCTCCCGTCTCATGTGACATAGCTATATTGGCAGAAGAACGACGAGACCTTCCACTCATCTCCCTGAAGGCATTTATCGGCTGGCCACGGCCTTGTCCACTTGTCTCGTCCGGAATATAGCTCGGAGTAAAATCACGGCGTAGTATCATTGAATAGAGCTACGAGCGCGCTTACTGGCAGTGTTCAATCCAAAGCGACACATTAACACACTCTCCCTCTCTCCCTCCCCTTCCCTGAACAAAATCCACTGCCACTTGCCATTCCAAGAAAGCCGGTACCTGCTCTGGGTGTGCGTGTGTTTGCCATTGGTGAACCCACAACGACAGCACCTGGCCTCGGACACAGGTGAGTGGGTCCGCGGCACGTGGTCGCCGCCCCCAGCCAGGGTCATCGGCCGGGAGCTGGGCCGCCGCCGCCAGTCGCTACAGCCACCGCGGCGGAACGGCTGCCCCTCAGGTGAAGGGGTGCCGGTCACCATCACCATCAGCCGACACAGTCACAACGGCGGGGTACCGTGTCACCCATCCCCCACCGACCACCCGAGCGACAGACACGGCCGGCCGACCAGGCACCACACACACACACGTCACGTTCCACGTCGGCCGACGGCAGGCCACGGTGTCTCCTAGTCGTCGTGGCGACACGTGCGTGCCAAGCACGCTCGCTCCGTCCGGAGCAGTGAACAACCGGACAGCACGGGGCAGGGGATGGCGAGTGGTTAACGTGTTGAGGCCCTGGGTGCCAAAGGTCCCGGGTTCAACACTCGCACCACTCGGCACATTTCACAATTCGGCGGTCCACCGGCGAAACAGTGTGGGCGGCGTCATCAGCCGTGATCGTGCATAAAGTGCGTCGAGAACTACCCAATAAACAATAAACAGGACATGACATGTCGACGACCGACGGTAGACAGACGCCAACCACACATTAGACACGCCTCCGCTGAGAGCGCAGTCGGTAATTTTCCCACAGTGACGGAGGCGTGACGTGGCGCACAAGGCCCGTCCGCTGATATTGAGACATGACCAGACTGTCTGCGGTACCACCACGGGCGCATCAACCACTGTGGGGCATGGCCACCACGGGCACACCAATCTCGGTGGGGCATGGCCAGACTGCCACCACGGACACGACAACCTCTGTGGGGCATGGCCACCACGAGCACACCAACCTCTGTGGGGCATGGCCACCACGGACACACCAACCTCTGTGGGGCATGGCCACTACGAGCACACCAACCTCTGTGGGGCATGGCCAGACTGCCACCACGGGCACACCAACCTCTGTGGGGCATGGCCACCATGGACACACCGACCTCTGTTGCGCATGACCAGGCTGCCACCACGGACGCATCAGCCTCTGTGGGGCATCGCCAGACTTCCCCCGACCATCACCGTGGTCCCGCTGGCCGCCCCTCCCTGCCAAGTCCCCACTGACTCTCCCCATCACCATGTCCCCGACGAACCCACCGCCTCCAAGATGCCATCCCCACTGACCTCCACCCCTCATCGGCGCCGGAGCGGCGTCGGCGGCGCCAGCTGATGGCCGGGCCGGCCCGCGCGGCGCGCCACCATCTCCCGCCAACGACGCACCAATTGGCGCCGATGAGGCGATGAGGGGTGTCCGGCGGGCGGGGCGCGGGCGGGGCGCGGACGGGGCGCGGCCGGCGTACCCGTCACGCACGACACACGCGTGCAGTCGGCGCCGGCCGACACCCGTCATCGGACGAGTCTCATCAAGTCCTCATCAGACACTCCCCTCGACTGGAAATGCTCACACCCATCGACAGACTTTCAGCCTTTGCACATGACCATTTACCGTCAACACATCCCTCGCCTACGGAGGTATACCCAGGGCACTCCTCTCACCGATGGAGACGTACCCACAACACAACCATCGACCGGCGGAGACATGGCCAGAACGCACCCCTCACCCGGCAGAGGTATACCCAGAACACATCGTTCGCCCAAGGACCCAGAAGTACACCCAGAACACCTTCCCTAACCCACAGAGGTATACCCAGAGCACATCCCACACTAGGCTGAGGCATACCCAGAACACCTTCCCTAACCCACAGAGGTATACCCAGAGCACATCCCACACCAAACACCTAACCAAGAACCCAGAGCACATCCACACTAAGGCATACCCAGAACACCTTCCCTAACCCACAGATATACCCAGGCACACCCACACTAGGCTGAGGTATACCCAGAACACCTTCCCTAACCCACAGAGGTATACCCAGAGCACATCCCTCACTAGGCTGAGGCATACCCAGAACACCTTCCCTAACCCACAGAGGTATACCCAGAGCACATCCCACACTAGGCTGAGGCATACCCAGAACATGTCCCTTCCTCGTCCACGGGAGCATAACCAGAACACAAATCTCACCCACAGAGGTATACCCAGAACATGTCCCTTCCTCGTCCACGGGAGCATAACCAGAACACATCTCCACCCACAGAGGTATACCCAGAACACAGTCCCCATACACCAAAGTATACCCAGAGGTACTAGTTGCCCAAACATGCATCACAGCACACATCCTCACCTACAGTCGTCCACCTTAAACACCATCGTGCCCAGTCAAGTCGCAGGCGCCACAGACGTGCGCTCAGAGAGCACACCCGCCTACAGATACAAACATCGAACACGGCAAGCATTTCCGGTCAACAGACTCCAGTCGAGTCCACCATATCCACACAGCCTACCGCCTGCCTCCCACCGTACGATCTAAATCGGGGGCACAGATTACTCATGATCGACACAAGTCGGCACACGTTGCTGGGCGACGGTAGAGGTCACCCCAGCCAGACAAGTGGCGGCCGGCCGACGGGCCAGACGGCGCAGCGTCGACTGATAGCTTGTGAGCCGGCGTACGTGACCTGGCGCCGCCGCGCTGCTGGCCCTGTTCAGCCCCGCCCTGCCCGGTGGGGAAGAGCAGGTGCTCCCGGTCAAACGTATGGTCAGTGGCGCCTTTGGTGAATGGCCACACAAGACAGACGTGGTTCGCCCTTTCCTTTGCTGTCGGCTGCAGGTGGTGATTACGACGGGTGCCGGGCTGGGGCAGGTGCTAACATCGCAAGCAAGTGGTCGGCTCGACTGAATGGCATGACGGAGCGTGATTGTCACTATTATTTATATGCTAGGACAAGCCCGATTCGGCACGGTTAAAATGCACTGAAGCCTGGTAAACAACTGATTTTGCAATATGTAACTTCTTGCATTTCTGACATTTCTGTCATCATGGTGTGCTGAACTAAGTTTGAATAGCTACGAAAATTGTCCTAGCTATGATACCACTGTTCCATATTTCCAATATTCCTATTCAGAGATCTGAATTTCACCAACGGCCATTTCGATCATGATGCAAAATAGGGACCGCGACGAACAGACGCAAGAAATTGTGTGCACTCTGTTTCAGTTTCGAGTCGCAATGGCACGCTGAATCATTTGTTTGCAACACGATACACCAATAGATCAAAGCTCTTAAACGGTTCGCAGATGTTTCCCGGCTAGGACTGTCGCAATAGCTGACAGACGTTTCCTGGGTTGAATATCGTGACGGTTGAAAGACGGTGCCTGTCGGATCGGTGCACATTGGCCTGTACCTGCAAATGGCCTGCACATTGTCCTTTTACAGGTGTAGACAACATCGTACCACGTAGAACGGCGGTCACTACGGCGGGTAAGTTTCATGGTCCGATGTGGACCACAGTCACACCAGTTATAATCTGCATCCCACTAGCTTATGATAAATACTACTGTACACCAAAACCATGCCACGATAATACACTTGCCTCACAGTTTCGGTTTTATACTTTCTAGCGATTCATAAGTGACTAAGCTCAGCTGACACCGTACATCTGGTGATGGAATGCTTCCGATAAGCACTTCAGAGGGGAGTACTGTGGCACCTACTGCAGCCACGTGAATACAAAAACGCGCACATATAGCTAATCACATTGCAGATTCTAATGAGAGCGAAGCTACCTGAACATCATCCGGAAATCCGGGCGACATCGGCTCAGTACCAGTGAGTGCAGATCCAGTCCGGACTTGCAACAGCCAGTCCACTGCAGGTGATAAGCTAGCAGCTCCACCTGGACCATCTTTATCGGCTGGGAGTGGGGCTGGTTGGTTATTGGATTCTACGACACGTCGACCGTTGAGACATGTAGCATCGCCAATCTATCACGCCGATTGGTCGCGGGAGAAGAGTAGCGACAGGTGAGACTAGAACCTGCAATCTTTCTATTGTGAGACGGGCAGCTTACCCCTAGACTACTCATCCCCGGCTGTTTACCAGTCATAGTACATGGGGAAGAGCTGTATGCCTTCCGCTACCAGGACGTAGGACGTAGTGTCCCTGACTTGGCGCACTAACAACCGTCTGATATCCAGGAGTAGGACTTATTGTCCCTGGCATCTGGTACCTGGGAGTAAGACATCGTGTCCCTGATTTCACGCACTAACAACCGCGTGTGTCGATGAGTACGTAAATTTACAACCTTTCCATCTCAATGGTTATAAACTTAGAAAGGTTCGTGCAGTCACGTACGCAGAGATTTACACATGGGCATAAAAGGAAATTTCCCCCTCTCAAAATGCCAGTCATAAAATCATACAAACACCAATTTTCTCGAAATCTGGAACATTTGCTGTAGGAGATTTGGTTCTTTCAAACGATCAAACTGATGACCTATAGTGAAATCAGTTATTTGTGAAATTCAGAAACTTGTTGAAATGTTGGCATCCCAGAATCCGCTTGCTCCGCCCGGCTCGGACATCCTATTCATCTCAAGCAGCCTGTAAACAATCTGATCGTTCTACTCAGGGTATGAATTCCCGTGCACTCCAAGGGTGTTTGAAACGAGGCAGTCTTGTTTTCAGGAAGATGAATGTCGAATGATAACGAAAATATCCTGAAAGCAGAAAATGCCTAACAATTGGCCACCCTGCCAGGTGTTTCTAGTAGCATATATGACAACGGTGATAACCAGACAGACCGCAAGAGCCTTCACGAACTATTAAACTGAACAAAATCAAAGCAATGGAAAAGACTCGATGTGCGACAAGCTTATAAACGAGTTGATTGGCACGAAGTAATCTTGCTTTGCCCAGATCAAATAAAAACAGTCTGTCCACCGGCCTGCCCCAGACCATGAAACACACTCTTGTCCCTGCCCGACTGGTAAACACCTGCCCCCACGCCTCAGCCGGTGACAAATGGAATCCGGCCGTATCGCCCCATGCATTAGGGTGGGTCGGAGTGTCGTGCCGTCACTGACAGGCCCAAGGTCAGCCAGGGCGACCTGGTTGGGTCACGTGCCGCGGTCGCCGTCGCGGTCACGCAGTCTGCGGCGCGTCACGGACCGTGACGCGCCAAGGTTGCGCGGCCGCCGGCCCGCCCCGCTCGGCGGCGCGGCACTTTTCGTCACGCACACTCGCTTCAGAGGCAGTGGCTCTTCCATGACGGCCCGAGCTGCCTCCGAGGCTCGCTTCAGACAGTGGCTCTTCTATGACGGCCCGAGCCGCCTCCGAGGCTCGCTTCAGACGGTGGCTCTGCCATGACGGCCCGAGCTGCCTCCGAGGCTCGCTTCAGAGGCAGTGACTCTGCCATGACGGCCCGAGCTGCCTCCGAGGCTCGCTTCAGAGACAGTGGCTCTTCCATGACGGCCCGAGCTGCCTCCGAGGCTCGCTTCAGACAGTGACTCTGCCATGACGGCCCGAGCTGCCTCCGAGGCTCGCTTCAGACAGTGTCTCTGCCATGACGGCCCGAGCCGCCTCCGAGGCTCGCTTCAGAGGCAGTGACTCTGCCATGACGACAGCCGCCTCCGAGGCTCGCTTCAGAGACAGTGGCCTGCCATGACGGCCCGAGCAGCCTAGGCTTATGGCTCTGCCATGACGGCCCGAGCTGCCTCCGAGGCTCGCTTCAGAGGCAGTGACTCTGCCATGACGACCCGAGCTGCCTCCGAGGCTCGCTTCAGAGACAGTGGCTCTGCCATGACGGCCCGAGCTGCCTCCGAGGCTCGCTTCAGACAGTGACTCTGCCATGACGACCCGAGCCGCCTCCGAGGCTCGCTTCAGACAGTGGCTCTGCCATGACGACCCGAGCCGCCTCCGAGGCTCGCTTCAGAGACAGTGGCTCTGCCATGACGGCCCGAGCCGCCTCCGAGGCTCGCTTCAGACAGTGGCTCTGCCATGACGACCCGAGCTCCTTCAGACAGTGGCTCTGCCATGGCCCTCGAGTGCTCTCCATACGGGAGCCGCCTCCGAGGCTCGCTTCAGACAGTGGCTCTGCCATGACGACCCGAGCCGCCTCCGAGGCTCGCTTCAGACAGTGGCTCTGCCATGAAGGCCCGAGCCGCCTACGAGGCTCGCTTCAGACAGTGGCTCTGCCATGAAGGCCCGAGCCGCCTCCGAGGCTCGCTTCAGACAGTGGCTCTGCCATGACGACCCGAGCCGCCTCCGAGGCTCGCTTCAGACAGTGGCTCTGCCATGACGGCCCGAGCCGCCTCCGAGGCTCGCTTCAGAGGCAGTGGCTCTGCCATGACGGCCCGAGCTGCCTCCGAGGCTCGCTTCAGACAGTGGCTCTTCTATGACGGCCCGAGCCGCCTCCGAGGCTCGCTTCAGACAGTGGCTCTGCCATGACGGCCCGAGCTGCCTCCGAGGCTCGCTTCAGAGACAGGGGCTCTTCTATGACGGAGGAGCTGTCTCTGAGGCTCGCTTCAGGCAGTGGCGCCCCCGCAGCAGTTTCCCATGACGGAGGAGCTGTCTCTGAGGCTCGCTTCAGGCAGTGGCGCCCGCCACAGCAATCTTCCATGCCGACCCGAGCCGTATGAAACGTAAAAAATCGGACTGAACCTTAACAGTATCGTCCAAAAAGTGATTGCTAGTCCAAATGGTTGGCACAAACCACGAAGACTCTCTAAAGACTCTACAGACTCTAATCACGAAGCTTCTGAAAGTTGGCCAACTGGAGAATGGGAGGGGTGGTTGCATGATCCCCATTTCTACACCGGTTGGGTTATGAAAGTCCTCACATGATCATTGCGAACCAGGAAGGGAGAGATAATTGACCAATTCTGTGACATCCAACTGGTTATACCCAGTTTGCACGGTACTGTAGACTCGTCAAGACGACTTTCGCACAGCAATACGGTTCAAAGTCGTCTGCTTTATCATGCTAGTTGCATGGTCGTTAGCTGATTTTGGGGATTTGAAGCATGCGGCACTTTGAGGAATTCGTGAGTTGGAGGAATTCGGTGGTTTTAAGATGTAGAGGTTTTGCAACATAGGTTTTGAGGGATTGTGATTTCATTTAATGTGCGGGTTCCAGGTAACCGTCTGGGGCGACATCCATAACTGGCAACGTACTGCCAACTGGCATCCAAAACATTATCTTCTCCGGAAAATTAATCTCGCATTTGTTCTCATATGGAGGCTGAATGGTGCCGTTTGGTAATGCACTGCCCTGTGATTGTGTTCAAGGTTCACTGGAAAGTGCAAAAGGAGATTCTGTTGATAACAGCTTTGAAGGCAAATACCATCCTCGTATTCCATTAGCCAGAAAATTTCCTATCCACGTCCAGGGTTACCAAGTGCAAATCTAACTCTGGTCATAGCCCTCTCTGCTTTACACATCACCATACCGCTTCACAAGCTGCACGCCGATGTGCACACGACCTGTCGACACTGCACTGTGTTTGCGATGCTACGACTGACGTCCCCGAGCGAGTCGACTGCCGTGCATATACGATAACACAGTGCGATAACATCACACGCCCGAGAACGCGTGAGTCCGGGGGTTGTGAGCTCACCTGAATGAGCCATACACGATGAGCAGTATGGAGATGACAAAGGTGGACACGCGAGACGAGTCCACCACGGAAAACGTCCTGCAAGCGGGCACAATGTGAGCACACGGACCCGCTGCCAGGAGTCAAGGTCACACACCTGACACACATATGGCCGGCCAAGGACACACAACTGACAGACATCTGATCAGTTGAGGTCACACACTTGCAATGCGCTTGGTCAGCCAAGGTCACACACCTGCTACACACCTGGCCAGCCGAGGTCACACACCTGCTACACACCTGGTCAGCCAAGGTCACACACCTGCTGGACACCTGGTCAGCCAAGGTCACACATCTGACACACATGGTCAGCCGAGGTCACGCACCTAGTCGGCCAAGGTCACACACCTGACAATATGCGCCAGCACTGTTGCGGACTCAACAACGACCTCACCTGACTGCCACCCACAGCTCTGATGGATCCAAGGCAGAGCGTGTACAGTCGGTACCATGTAGCTCTTCCAGAAAAGTCCACTCCCCGAATAACACTGCATTGGTGCAGACTGGTCAATCCGAAGGATTTTTCTCCACCCACCTCACTCACATCCCACATGATCCGTGAAATAAACCCGGCGAGATTTCTCAGTGATGAATCGCTCATTTGCTAAGCAAGTTGCATAATGCCATTTTACACCTATTCACGTCATTATACAGTTTGGCACGACGCATGTCATAATTATCCTTCTACGAGCACACATTACACCCCATGATGCCCACATTCCTCACAACGGCTCCAAACATACCCACACGGAATATTGAACCTTTGGAACAACGCTCAAGTTATATATTAAAGATTTATGGGCCTACCGATTGCAGCGGTCATAGAGTGGATCAACTCTCTTAATATCCCGTTGCATTTGTACGGAATTAACTGTTTGCCCATGTAGCGCATGGGAGGCCACCGACCAGTTGCGTTGGTTAGGCAAATGAATGTCAATGTTGATGATGCACAAATCACAACATCATTCGAGCAACACTGCACAGAACATTAATTTGTATAGTCGTTGGTAAATATTATGCACAACCCGATACACTTACTGGTTAGTTGGTTAGTTATTTGGGTTTTAGGGCGCTTCGACCAGTTTTGATCATTCGCGCCCAACACTTACTGGTAGTCAGCATCAGAAGACGTCATCGTCACAGGTGTCTTCCTTCACCACAATTACAGTTATCAGCCGGCAAGCTTCACCAACGGATCACTATCACATGAGTGGGGAACGCTGAGTTGCGTTTCTCACGGACACCTGAAAAGGAAATGAAAGTGGGTGCTCATCAGAACCAACATAAAAACAAGCGGTCAGTATTACAGGCTGTATGGTGGGCTGAGACACTGCATACCTAACTCTTGCAACCAACACCGGGCGGCACAACTGGCGGCACACGTGACGTTACAACTGACGGCGCACCTGACGACTCAACCGACGGCACAACCGACGCACACTGACAACTCGAGGAAAAAACTGGCCATACATCATAGCGGACAAAGTATGCTAGCTACCTCGGCGATTTTGATCTTAGTCGGAAGAGCTGAAAATTTGGATCATATGTGGAGGATTTATTGTCTGAAATATTGCTTAACCCAGGAATGTCAGAGGTTATACCTGCTAGAGGGAAGGGAGCATTCCGCTCCACTCATTTTGCTTCCGCGAAATATCTCGGTAACCAATTGAGATAGATAGCTCAAATTGTGCACACACCTACATGAGTATCTAGTGAACCTTCCATTAAAATATTGACGTCCGGTCATCCATGATGACATCATGTCATAAGTGAAGTCCGTTGCCGCTCATATATTGGATGATTATTAGTGAGTGAGCTATTTTAGAGGTGACCTTACTTGACCTTGACTAACTCGTTGACCCTAGATGACCTAACCTAAAATTTTTGAATCAGCATGTCAAATTGATGTGGGAAAAGGTATGACAAATTTGGGAGCGCTGCCGCGCGCCGTTCGTCCGCTATCCGCGAGAAGAAAAAAAACTGAGGGGGGCGGTCGAAGACCCCCGAGACGGGACGGGTTCATCGCAAACTGACTTCTGAATTTGTTCTGGGCTCGCATGTACTTAACCCATTTTCCTTTTAAGTTGTTGGTGATAAGCATGTGGTGTGTTGTGAATATTTATTAGTTGTGTGATGTGAGCATGTAAGGAGTGCCAGGTATGGATTCATAAACTTGGTTAACATCGATTAAGTATACTTTTGTATGCATTTTAATGACTCCGACATAAGGCCAAGGTCATCACATTGAAACGTCCCAAGTATATCGATCACGTCGCGTCTGTTGGTGAAGGCTTCATGAAATTCGGTTCCGTACTTTCGGAGCAAGGACTGCGCAACAGCCCTTAACACGCACCCTGGAGGGCAGCGAAATCCGACACCCCTCCAGTTTTTCGAAGGTAACTCCAGATTTTACCGGCCGATATAAGCCATTGCTTGCGTACCTGCTTAGAAATGACTGGCGCGTTGTTGAAAGCGAGAAAAACGAAAATTAACACGATTTTTTTTCGAGTTAGGGGTGGTTAAATTCAAAAACGTTTCTGAGCACAAGACCACAAATATCGACGCTGATACGATTCCCGTATATTGTCCAAAAAAAAGTGTTCTTGGTAACACTAGCGAATTGTTTTATGCATATTGTTATGCTATCTTGTTTCAAAGCCATGTCAGGTCACCGAAGTCAAGTCAGGTCAAGTTCATAACAGGCTAACACACGCCCTGGAGGGGGAGGGCGAAATTCGCCCACCCGTCCGATTTTTCGTACATAACTCCATATTGTACTGGTCGATATACACCACATTTTTCGCGTACCTCCTTGGAAATCACCAGAGCATTGTTTAAATCAAGAGAAATGAAAATCGGCCGAACTATTTTCAAGTTAGGGACCGTTAAAGTTTAACAAATCGCAGAGCCAGACCACAAAAATCGGCGCTGATGCGCTTCACGTATATTGGCAAAAGGGAAGCATTCTTGACCACACAAGCGACTTGCGTGATGCATATTGTTATGCTATATAATTGAAAAGTCATGCTAGGTCGCATAGGTCATGTCAGGTGAAATTCATGACAGGTTAATGGAACCAAACTTGGTCAACTGGAATGTTGTCATAAATGAAAATGACTGCCATGCGATTGATGTCACTTTGCATATTACTCCCTACACATCCAGAAATCTACTGTTTGTCATCGTGTGCCTAAACGTTTCCATACTTTATTCATATATTTCACTCCTTTCTTTGCAAAGCCGATTATGCCGAGCCATCAAACGGAGCAGTCGGGTGGGCAGCCCGGTTCCGGTAACTGGAGCAGGTAATGACCGGATAAAATGCTCCTATATAGGTGACCTGAGGTCAAATGGCGGATCTGGCATCTGTATTGCAACATTAGTAATGTCAAAAACATCACTAATGCCAATTTTGGAGCGTTTAAATACAATCACAGCGATCCAAAACAATGACAAGCCAAGCCATGCAAAACCAGATTTTAAAAAAAATTGACCTCATTTGACCTCGAAGATATTGACGTAAGGCCATGCAATTTGCGCACAATACAGTTCACTATCGTGCCCATGCAACCTGTAAATTTCGTTGATCTAGCCTAAACAGAAGCAAATATCTTAGGGGCGGAATCCGCCCCCACCCCTTCAGTGCGCGTAATTTTCAGAGGCCCTCCAGTGCGCGTGTTAACAAGAGTTATATGAATTTGTGATGACCATGACAAATTCCATAAGGCCAAGGTCACCATATTGTAAAGCCTCAGGTAAATTGACCATGCTACATCGATTGGTGAAGGTTTCATGGAATTTAGTACAGCCATGTAGGAGCATGGTCACCGCAGCATTTTCAAAATGGTTTCAAAATGGTCGCTCGAAGTTTATGAGGTAATTTAATAGCTTTGCGTAACGGCGAGGGTCCCAATATTCAGAAGTGCCAAGTAAATTGATCCCACTGCATCGATTGATGAAGGTTTTATGAAATTCGGTTCGGTAGTTTCGGAGCACCGGCACGGCAACCCCAAGCAACAGAGTAGACCATAACCAGCTGATTATGTATCGAGCTGATTATGTATGAGGCCAAGAAAAGAAGGAACTGTGCTCTGAATACGAATTCGCCGCCAAATGTTCTCAAAATATGCCTCCGAGGAAAAGTGGTCGTCAAAGCCAACCGCGGTAGAAACCAATGACTGACCACTGCCGATCTAGATGTGGTCAGATGCCGGTCACACAATGCCAAAATAATCGAATATAGTCCTAAAGGTTGTCCATTATCCCTCCAAAAATTAGATAAAATTTCGAATTATCGAACGAGGTGGTAAGAGATTGAGTTACATATCACCGCAAAGTTCAGTGTCACAACTTACCCGGTTTTTATTTCTGCAAGATACCCATAGAAAATGATATAAGTGATATGAAACATAAAAATGGCGTAAGAAAGGACAAACACAGACATTGATGTCGGCGTGATCGACGGTAAATGATCAAATCTGGTCATCCTCTCGCTCCCTTGATGGGCTACAACCAACACTTGCAGGCTTGCTGCCTATGGCTTTCTCTGCATCTACAGTATGTTTTTGGATACAATTATTGCATCAGAAAACTATACTGTCTACCTAATTAATTCAATTAAAAACACCTCAATTCATCGATATCAATTGTGTGTGCATACACAATCTGCAGATATTCCTTTATATGTTGTTGAGGTAGGTATGCTTTTGTAGGGAGATATGCTACTGAGGATCCACTTAAGCTAAGTGAGCGATATATCTGGTATTATTGTGCTTTAAAGTGGTAGCATGACAACTATTTACACACACTTGCTTCCATAAAGCAAACAAGTGTTTCCAAAGAAATGCGAAAAAATACACATTGTTTTATCTTCATAAGCAGCTTGTTAGGTTGGGTTAGGTAGGGTTATAAATGAACAAATTTACAAAATATATCAATTGCAATTTTCCTAATTACCTGTATTTTTGGATTTTTTATATCTCCAAAGGTAGGTTGGACTAGGTAGGGGCAGGTTATGTTGCACTATTTTATTTGTAGGTATTTGTTTTTATATTACCTAACTCAAAGCTGCTCTTTTGTATTATTTTGTTTACAGCCTGAAAAGTAAGCATTTGCACATAATAATTTTAGTCGCATTCATAAACGTTGCATTCAAATCATCAAGTCCAATAATTTATAAAACATCTTAAAGCACAAATCTACCATTTACCCAACTGAACAGAATGAGTACCTAGGTAGGTACCTACCTGCCTATCCCTACCTATCACTATGACAATGACGTTGATAAAAAACGAACATGAAGGGGTCTAGAACTTACCAAATTCAAGACGTGCTTCTTCAATCTTTCCAAATCGAGAGCCGGGTCCAACAACACGGCACACCACCTACAGACACCGCACTAGACTGGTTGACAACGGCGAAGCACTTTCATTTTCGTCCAGGTGGAGGCGGTAGAGGGACGGAAACGCCCCGCGGCAGGCCCGCTCGGCCCGCTAGACGTCTGACGGACTGCGAGGACACAACCTCATATGTTCCTGAAGATCTGTCTCTATTTGTTGCAGTCCTCTTGTGACGAAGACAAAGTTATCACGCAGCTCGTAGCGCAAGCACCAACCCACGACACCACAACGCACTCAATCAAGAACAACTTCAGCAAAAGAGCATGCGAGATCGATGCTTATTCTTTTTGGAGTTGCAGGATTTAAGACCGCTATACCCGACTGACAATGCTTCTATTGTAGCAGAAAGAAGAGATGTGAGAGAAGTTAACTAGGTAGGTTTTTGAAGCTGTATGTTCTCTCCGGAACGCGTTAGTAGGAAGGATTCCAAGAAAACACGACACATTAATTTCCAGTGTTGTTCATCGGTCCTTAAAACAGTTTGATCAAGCACTTCTTGCCGCAGAACATCTCTAATAAACGCTAGTTCGGAGAAAACGGGTGGGTGACTATAAAAAGCTCTCACAAAGTTTCCATTTGATAGCCGAATGAAACGGAGCTAATAATTACATATATCTATGGTAAAAAGTAAGCACATATGTCTTATATAAGAACTCTATACATACACTTTTCAGGGTGCTCAGCGGCCCAGTAGAAGATGGCAGCGCCATCTACACAACTATCAATCTGTTCAGTGTGTAAAGAACGTACAGATGGCGGTAAGCGACAACCTAGCAGGTCCAGAGAACCTGAGCATGTCGAGAGCCAGATCTGTGGGCATCTCACGAAGGGTGATTAGTGCTCACTGCTCAGCTCAAATGGCGGATTCAGAGGGGGCTGATCAGTTTTTGAGGAAGGAACATACCCCCCGCCCCGCCTCGGGCCCCGAAGGTACCCACACGGGCCGCTGAATACGTCATGCTTCATTAAACAAAGGCTGTGACGACGCACAGAAGACATTATGCGCTCCAGTGGGCTTCCAAATGATCGTTGAGGGCCCCGGGCCGACGTGAAGTGCCCCTGGATTGGCGAAAGGGACCCTGGGCTGACGGAGAAAGTAGCGGGCCGGTGGAGATGCCACAGGATCAACGGAAACTGCCCACGGGCAGACGTTGCGGGCCCTGAGACGTGGGAGAGGGCTCAAAGCGGATATGAGAGGTCTGGGCTAGCGGAGGAGTCCAAACCGAATAAATGTCCCCGGTCAAATGGAGATGGAACACACTTTTGAAAGGGGGTTCTTTAGGCCTCACGGAAGAGGCTCAGGGCCGTTATGTATGCATACGTATAAATATATATATATATATATATATATATATATATATATATATATATATATATATATATATATATATATATATATATATATATATATATATATATATATATATATATATATATATATATATATATATATATATATATATATATATATATATATATATATATATATATATATTTATATATATATGTATATGTATGTATATATACATACATGTATATTCATCTTACTTGACCGACTATATCCTACCATGCGTGGTGCAATTAAAGAGTGGTTTCTTTATGCATTGCCTCGAAATTAACTGCAAACTACTTATGGTCGAGTCCTCATGTATTTGTAGCCCACAATTATAGCCGCCGAGTTAGCTCAGTGGATGGAGCGCTGGCCTTTGAAGGTCTGTCCGTCTTGACAAAACGGGTTCGAGTCCCTTCACGTGCTCCCTGTTGCCGCCTCCGGCTGTGCTGGCCAGTTGGCTACAAGCCAGGCTAGGTTCGCGGTGCAGGCACCAGGGGGCCGAGCCCGCTGGGTGGGCACGTTAAACACTCGGCCAAAATTGTGCTATAGAACTGGTATCTTTTCGATCAGCGGGTGGGCTCAAGGACAATGCAACGAACTTGCGCTTAGCACTGGCTCTGATTCTGTAAAGCCTCTCCAACGACTCCAACTATTCATAAAAAGACACGTATGATAGACACGTCTAATTCAGTGATGCCGCTTCTCCCATGCTCCAACTGATATTGACATCAATTTACTTTCCCACACTAGAGTAAGTTAATGCAGGGCTCCATACATGGACACACACATGGGTGTAACCACTGGTGGTGGGGGGTCTGGGTGAGAGTGGGGAGGGGGACATGTCCCCACGATTTCTGAAAACTGACGATTTGTCCCCCTCAATCTTTTTGGTGTCCTCCAGCCTCAGCTACCGGAGCGTGATCGGCGCAAAGTTATACAATGTCATGCATGAAGTGAAAATGGATATGCAAGGAATCACCAAGAAGACTGAAAGCCGATCGAGCCGATAAACGGGCTTCACAATCTATCTGTCGTCACGAAATCTCCGAGTGGTGAATCAGCAGACGTAGAAATCAGCAGACGTGCTTCCAAGCCATTCTTGAAGAACGTGAATCTTGACCATCTTGTGTTTTCGCTTTGATGGGAAAATTGTGCTACGCGAGGGAACAAATTTGCATTATCGCAATCACTTTATACATCTTAGGCCACATTACTCTGCGCGTATATCGAAATATCCTGAACAAATGTAATTCTGGGTGTCCTTGAGTATCTTCAAAACCATGGACGGGAGTCATGGAGAACCTTAAGCACGTACATCAAGTTAACGTCGTACCCGTATTGGTATTCGAGTTCGCTAAAGGTGTATTTGTATTGGCATTTAGATTCAGCGACGGGTTTATGATCGTTCGAATCAATTACTACAAATGCTTCTGCTTGTACTGAACACGCTGGGCGCAATTACATAGGACTCACATGACCCCTTTAACGGTCAAGGTCCAATGTATACCAGTTTCTTCGGTCGCATCCCATTTTTTTATCGTTTTCACTCAAACCTGCCCAAATCTGGTGTCAAGCGACAGCCTGTGGGATCCATCGTGTAACATTTCAAACCGGTATATGTCAAGATCAAACTTCAAGTTCAAACGTTAGCTTGACTTATTATATTGAGATATTAAAGCGATATCGACCGAACGTGATGTTCGGTTGCAATCGCTTCTATTTCCATCAAATTGATTTAATTTGACGTGACTTGTTATGCGGTATCAAAAAGCATTGCAATCAAATACTTTGTCAAGGGGAAGGTCAAACTGATCTTCGGTCGCCTCAATGGTTTTCGTTTTAGCTCAAGCCCATCCAAATTTGGTAACATTTTGAAACCGGAGTATATCCGGGTCAAAGGCTCATTTTTCGAATCCATCGTGATTGGTCGCTATTGGTTGAATTTGCACCACGTGGGTGTCATTCGGCGTGGTTTGTACCGTATTATAATGTTGTTCTATGGAACTAAGTTAAAATGTCAGAGGTCAAGCCAATTTCGTTGGTCGCCTGACATTTTCTTCGTCCCAACCTACCCATATCTGGTATCAAGCAATAACCCGTGGTGAACCTCGAGCAACATTTCAAACGGGGACATGTCTATGTCGAGCCACAAGGTCGAAGATTGGCTTAACTTGCTCAAAGTCCTTGCGCTTCGTCGCTACGTCTTCAATTTTCATCAACTTGATAAAAATTGGCTTGACTTTTTCTCTTCCTTTGACAGCTCTTTTTCAAATTGTCCGCTTTCCTCTTAATGGCTCAACATAAGTTCCCAAATTTGCAACAAAAGCCAAGAATGAATGCACACGATTCTATAACCATCCGGAGTTCAAAGCCGTATGAAAGCAATATTGTATTCAAGGGTAGATCTAGGGATTAGCATGGGGGCACTTGTCTGGAGGGGCCTATGGCTTCTGGCCTCTGGCTTAAAAATCCGAGGGACCGGGCTGCACTCAGTCCTTTCGGAAGGGGCTCTTTTCCTTCCAAGGGGGCGCCTTTTTCTTTCATAGGGGCGCCTCTGACAAGTTCGAAAGGTTACACCGGAACCTCTTCAGAGTGGCACCACCTTCCATGTGTGGGACACATGTTCTCAGTGCCATGCCCTTTATCCACCCCGGTTGTCAGTGCATTTAAATGTGTCCCCTTAAAATAGGAAAGCATGGGAAAGATATGTCCATATTTACTACAATAAAACCATAATCCAACATTTTTTTGTGTTTCTGCTACAAGTAGGCAACGTTTAAGTTACTTACACTATTGCTCCATGGCGATCGTGAAATAGGCTCCAGCACATATGACATGAAGTTAAATGTTCATAGCCGTTCATTTTATTTTGGCGAACTTTTTCCCAAGAATAATATTTTAAACAATGGTAAAGCTGTAAACTACACATTGAAAATGAAGCGGCTGACGATATTTGTATTGGGGGTGTAGGGGGAGGTAGTCAAGGCTACCTTTCTCTCCTGTCCAAACTTATCGCGTCTCTGGTTTGTCCATCCCCCCGCCAGTTTCGAAACCGTGGCTACACCCATAAACACACACACACACACACACACACACACACACACACACACACACACACACACATATATATATATATATATATATATATATATATATATATATATATATATATATATATATACATATATATACATATATTAGTGTTAATTCGTGCCACGGCCTAACATACTAGGTTGAGTCATAGAGCATAGCTTATCGTTGTATGTCACTCAGTGCCGCGGATCTGGCGGTGCTGAACATGCACGCGCCGCCGGATCTGGCGGTGCTGAACATGCACGCGCCGCCGGATCTGGCGGTGCTGAACATGCACACGCCGCCGGATCTGGCGGTGCTGAACATGCACGCGCCGCCGGATCGGAAACTACTTTGGTCAACAGGAAGTCGGACAGGGAACGCAATAACTCACCACTGCAAGTGCAAACAGCCCAAATGAGGAAGTCGCTGTGCGCCGCGTGGGGAAGGCCTTCATGGAGTTCATAGAGTTCATGGAGGTAAGGCATTCATGGAGGGAAGCCATGTCCCACACGGGCATGGCTTCGCCCGACTCAAGATGGCTCGCGCCCTTTGACATCTGCTGGCGTGGCGGCGCAACGAGCTCATCTAAATGTCTGTTCGGTCCGATCCCGGATATGTCCACCTGACAAGCCATCGTCCCACGAGTGGGGGCACCCGTCGGACACGGCATGGGCGGCGCAATTCATCAACGGGTCAACGGAAACGCCGGCTGTCATTCCCTAACGAGGTGTAATGTAATGCTGTACTAGCTGGCTGAGGAGCGCCCCACGCTTCGCAGTCGCCGGGCGGATGTCATATGCTGCACCGGCAATCCTGAAGCTGTTGGAACCTGAGCTGCATTGAGTGCTGAGCGCCCCTGACCCCTGCCACCTCGGGCTAGCGAGCCGGGACCGTATATAGTGGGAGATGCACGGAGTTTTGCCGCCAGAAGACTGGGCATACCGGTGGGAGGCTGAGCCACACAAAGCTGGGATGTTACTGGTGGTAAGTTAAGCCGCTGTGTGTGCCATACAGCTGTATGGCTCCAGTGGCCAGTCAACTTGGACAATAATGTAGCAACTGTAGGAGTCTTGCATTAATCATCTCTAAATTCATCTACTGGAAAAATGTACAGACGAATGTTTTCGATATGATTATCCAGAACCCATGCAAAACTCGCTACACCCTGTATCAACTTTGGCGGCTTCAGTGATAGCGCGCTAGAATGAATGGCAAAATACATTAAGAACTGAGGGACAAAAAGTCAATTTGAAGAAAGCCAAACGTCCTTAGAGTAGAACGCATGAAAGTCAAGGGGATCGATGTCGAACGGACAAAAAGTCAAAGGGACCAAAGATCGTATTACAAAGTCAATCGAACTGAACATCTAAAGAACAGGCATCCAAACGGATACAATTCGAATAAATTAAAGTTAAATAGAATATGTCGAGCCGACGAAAAGTTGAAAGGATACGTAATGAAAGACTCAAAAACACACAGAAAACGGGACATCTCCCACAACAGTAAGCATGGAAACAAGAAATCAAGTACTTTGTGAAGCATTAGTTTTTTGTCTTCTTTTCAAAACGTTTTGTTCTCTTTTCTCTTTTTAGCATATCATACGCTTGTTTTGCTTTTATTCTGGGTTTTATTTATTTATATTTTCTTTTCTTTTTGAACATACCCTTTCATTTTATATTCGCGTTTTTATATCACAGGTGATGAATAATGCGTTTAGTTGAGTGAAGGTGGAAGATATGCTCGTGTAATGTCGGATGATCGTTGAGGAGAAAAATGGTGATGTTTAACGTGATATTGTTTGTGGTGCAGTAGTTTGTGACATGTTGTCTCTCGTTGGAGTACTTCGTGCGGTAGATGAGTGTGTTCGTTGGTAAATGTTTGGTGACATGTGATGCATTGTTGTCGTGGGCGTTTGAGTACGAGATAGGAGCGAATGAGGTATTTGTGTGTTCAATGCGTAAGCGTGCCAGTGTGTGTTTCTTATGTCTGCTGTTTTGATTGACGGCAGAGTGTTCGTGTTCGGGGTGTACCACGTTGAGTTGTATTCTTGCGGTGTCCCATGCTTGTTGGATGCGTTTGTTGATTGCCTGGTGAATTGTGAGGTAATAGTCAGATTGTGAAGAAGGAGTTTGTTTGTTTCGGAAGTTTGTTTCGGTGTCTGCGTGTTCCTTGCCGTGTATGCTTGCGTGGCTTTGGATAAAAAAGAAGTGATTGTTGAGGTGTGGTTAATTTGTTATGTGTGCGCAGTAGTTTTGGAATGAGAGTGTGCTTGGAAGTGCGGTGAGCCGTTATCACTTGTATTGTGCTGATTTGGCACCTGTTACTCTGGTGTTGTGTCCCATTTTTGTGTTGTAGATACCTGTGTAAGTCGAGCAAATTGCATGCAATTCTGAGGTGTATGTGGATGTTGTATCCAGCAGGCCGACACGCGAGATGTCCCGGGGCGGTGTTCTACAGGAGTACAGCCCCGCCGATGTGCCCGTCTGCTGCTGGTGTGTGTGTGTGTGTGTGTGTGTGTGTGTGTGTGTGTGTGTGTGTGTGTGTGTGTGTGTGTGTGTGTGTGTGTGTGTGTGTGTGTGTGTGTGTACGTTTGTGTGTGTGCATGCGTTTTGATATTACTGCGATTCATGGTTTCCGAGCTATCGTGATTATAGTGAAAGCTCGCTTGAGATGTACTATAAAAGAAGACAACAAATGTATTTTTTCTCCGCATCAGTGATGGCGCACGTTTAACCACAAAATACTCCCCTGGAAAAGGCTTAATCGACACCAAATTTTGCTTGTCAAGGTCTTGAAGCAACCCACGTATGTGTGCAAAATATAATCAAACTTGAACTTGTGGTTTGAGAATCGCAGAAACAAACTAAATATACACAATATGAATGGGCCCCCGGTTCTTTCCAATAATCTGAACTTGCGAAAAAGGGTGGTTGCGCGAATTTGCACCAGAAAAAATACAGAAAAAAGATGTAAGACTGGGTCCAAATCTTTCTCACCTTCGGAGTGTGGCTGTGCCGTGAATGAAAAATGTGAACTCGATTCATGCAAATAAAGCTAAGCTTACGAATAAGTTCTGTTATATCTTTGTAACTTTGTAACTTGCTGTCCTTCAACATAGGTATTCTCACCAGACAAAGTTTATGAGAAACCAATGAAACATAATTGGAAATGTATGCTAAAGTAGTACTTCACCGTTATAAAATAATCACCTGTGCCGAAACCAACGGTCCTCTCCTGAAACTGAAATTTTACCGAAATTTGCACAACTATTTTTCCGTTTGATTTTCGATATGGAAAAAGTAAGCGTATTTGAAATATGAGGTGGTAAATTTTCGATAAGAGCTCAAAAAGTAGACGTTAAAAAGTGTTCGGTGCATGGACATAAAATTAAGCGAAGTGTTGTTTCTGTGCATTTGATGATTACTAAGTACGCAGCGAGAGTCGCAAGGCAATGGAAGCCTTCTGAAGCAGTCGAGCCCGAAAGCCCAAATAACTAACTAACTGAAGCAGTGTACACCGTACCAGCTGCGGACTTTCAATATATATGCCATTGAAGGAGTCTGCGAGAAGCCCACGTATGTGTGCAATACCTGTCTCCATGTGGAGGAGAACCACGGTAAGGTGTGAACTACTGCTCGTTTGGAGGCGATGCACCTCACGGCCACTCCCACGTTGTCCAATGGATGTTCAATATAATGTGTGACGTGCCCCACATTTGGCTGTGGTTAATGTGGGAAGCAGCACATGTACTTCGTAGCCGTCCACAATGACATTGAGTGCATGCATACCTCGCATACTGCGTATCCTTAGCCAGGGATGTACACTCTTCCGTAGTACACGGATGGATCGTCCTATTTCTTTGGGGAAGGGGCAGACTAGGTCTCTGAAAATTATTGGGAGGCGCAATACATAAAGGCAATGAGCGGGTGGAAACAGATTACAAGTACACCACATAGGATCCCACGCTAAAAATCAAATTAATAGGGATGGGGCCATCCCCCCTCCATAATAATTTGGGGGAGCAAAGCAAATATGGGAAAGGGGTGGTATATGGTATAATGCAAGCATTCATTTTGGTTGACCTATCAAGTCTGGTCAAACAGGTCATTGTTGAGGTGCAGTCAATCATACGTCTTCGCCGACCCTGGTCGTGGGAGGAAATGCGACATCGTGCCCCAGCTTTGATTATGTGCAAACAGGAAGACCTAGTCTGACACAGATGACATGCTCAAAGGTCAAATACAATCCAAGGCAACGGATCCCGTCAAGGTCAAATACCGGGAAGTATATCAGGAACCGTTTAAGATGACATTTTAAAAAACAAATGGCATTCAGAAAGAGACAATGAGTGACACAAAACCAATACTATAACGCTACCATTTGATGATTTTCGAGAACAAAAATAATCGCAAAATAATATATATTGCATATTTCCCAAAAACATTCCGCGCAAATAAAAATACAATCTTTTGAAATCGAATGTCTGTATCGAATGGCCAGCACTAACACGAGGTGCACAGGGTTCCTGGTTGAGTCATTTTCGCTTCGTCGTAGTTGGCATTTTAGCTTATTTATTTATTTATTTATTTAACAATACATGCCCTCCACGTGCAGTGGCTATTACGGACAGTCTGGGTCACAGATATTTACAAAGAAAGGATAGATTTGTGGTCAGTAGTGGGAGCAGATGCGCAACAACATTCGTACACCAACATAATACAATACCCATATCACTCTCTGCACTACAAACACCGTGCTTGCAATACTAGCTATAAACGAGTGGTTTGTAGAAGTGATCTGCCAACCCTGGCGTCGCGCCTGCCCCGGCGTGTGTTCTTGGTGGGCGTTGTCACGGCGACGGCGACGCTCCCCTCGTCTGGTTTCTCGCTTGGGAGGGGTGTCGACTGGGGGGCGTCCAAGGTCGAGGCTTTGATGGCGTCACAGTGATGCGGGCGCTCGACGTCGCGGCCCTGTTCGGCTGCGTGCACGTTGATTATGGGGGACGTGATGGTATTTGGCCAAGGCGATGGTTAGCAGATCCGTATGTATGGTAGAGCTGAAGATGGAAACCTGGTAGACCTGAAGCTAGACGATAGGAGGTAGACGATCACTGTCGTTGAAGACACAGGAATTCCGAGCGGCACCAGTCGTCAGTGAGATAATTTCCTTCTCAGCCGCAGTGCAGGAAAGAAGACGGGCAGTAGCTGATGCTTGATGGAAGGGAAGTCACTATGGAGAAAGACGCTGTCGCTTCTGCACTCACTCAGTTTTTCCGGCGTCCATTCACTGCTCTGTAAAATAGTAGAGTAATAACCAGCAGAAAAGTCCACTGAGTCCAGTCACTTCGCACACGTGTAGCGTATAAGTACGCCGGTTTTGTTCAATGGTTCACTTTTTCTTCCTTTTTTTCTCGTGCACTGTTCACTTGTTCTGTTCACTTCTCACTCACACCTTGCAGTTTCACACACCTTGCATACAGAGGCAACAAAGAGGAAAGGAAAAGGTTGGGCGAGCGGCCGAGACGCGTCTGCTCGCGGCGCCGCGCTCAAGCCAACTCCTTTTTTTTTTTAGCTTGTGGAGTTCCTTGAATACCTGAGCGTTCGGGACGTTCATTCTTCGTCTAGAGTTCCTGGAATACCTGGGTATTCAAGATGTTTCGTAGTATATACGCATCTGAGTAACCTGCCGAGATATTGACTTGAAACCAGGAACGCTCCTGATTAATTACCACTACAAATATTGAGGGCTTTCATGATTATTCCTTTTAGCAACAGGGCTATTCGCAAACAAAACATTGTTTCAGCTTCAGGCTTCATTATTGCGGCCTAACCGATCTGAGGTCACATTTCTCATTTTGGCGTTTTTCTTCATCATTTGTCTATACGCAAGTCTTAGCTTATGATCTTATCTTGTGGAGTTTCTTCATTAAAAACATTTCAATGTAGGTATGTCTAAAAGCAACAACGATACGAGGTTGTGACCTAACCCTGACCCGTCCCAGCTCCACGATCGCAAGAGCCTAGGACACACTATTTCAACCCCATGTGTGCAAAATGCGTAATGAAAGGCATGCCCAACTTCAAAATGAGATGGTAAACTGCTCAGGTGTAACTTTGGAAAAGCTGCCATGGAAGGCGAGGGCGTGGGTCAAAATCTCCTCCCACTGCGAGGCTTAAGGTTTCAAGTTGTGCATGTACGTGCATGTACATCATACACACTTATGTGCATGCATGCCTCGTTCTACCGTCGCGCCTCACACCAAGTGACTTCGGCAGAGGCTCGCGTTGGGCTGTGCGCTGGTGGCCGCTCTGGCGGTTACGTCGGAAGCCGGTGGAGGTGGGTGGCGCCCCTACTCCTCCGGATACGGACGGTCCTCTTCCGGCGGCCACGGATCCAGCGGATACGGTGGATCGTCTGGAGGCCATGGACTCTCCAGCCACGGCCGATCCTCTGTAGATCACGGATCCAGTGGATATGGTGGATCATCTGGAGGTCAGGGATCCAGTGGATATGGTGGATCATCTGGAGGTCATGGACACCCCAGCCAAAGCGGATACTCTTCAGGCCATGGAATCAGTGAATACGGCAGGTCATCTCAGGGTCAC
Source organism: Imbricaverruca yamaguchii (assembly GCA_034440575.1). Classification (NCBI taxonomy): domain Eukaryota; kingdom Metazoa; phylum Arthropoda; class Thecostraca; family Neoverrucidae; genus Imbricaverruca; species Imbricaverruca yamaguchii. The sequence goes on along the minus strand of JAOTOL010000703.1, from coordinate 18,964 downwards.
AGATCCCGTGGAAATGCAGTGTCCTTTGGAAGTCACGGGTCAGGCGGATACGGGAGTTCGTCCGGAGGCCACGGGTCCTCAAGAAGCCACGGATCGTCCGGATACGGCGTGACCTTGGGAGGTCACGGCTCCGCCGGACACGGCCGGTCCTCGGGGTACGGGCGCTCCCACGGCCGGGGCGGGTCACGCCATCACGGCGCCGGTGGCGGCCACCGGCGGGCGGGCAGGCACGGCGGCAGCAAGGGCCTCCTCGGCGGCATCAAGGGCCTCCTCGGCGGCATCAAGTCGGCCATCAAGGGCGTGTTCCGATTCGGCGGTGGCGGCGGGCGCCGCGGGGGCCGTCACAGCGGCTATCACGGCGGCCGTCACGGGAGCCGTCACGGGGACCGTCACGGCGGCGGCAGTGGCTACCGCGGCTGACCACGCTCGGGTCGAGAGGCTGCTGGACCATCTGACAGGGACGCTCCTACTGCTGTCACGGCGGCGGCAGTGGCTACCGCGGCTGACCACGCTCGGGTCGAGAGGCTGCTGGACCATCTGACAGGGACTGCTGTCACGGCGGGTGCAGTGGCTACCGCGGCTGACCACGCTCGGGTCGAGAGGCTGCTGGACCATCTGACAGGGACGCTCCTACTGCTGTCACGGCGGCGGCAGTGGCTACCGCGGCTGACCACGCTCGGGTCGAGGAGGCTGCTGGACCATCTGACAGGGACTGCTGTCACGGCGGCGGCAGTGGCTACCGCGGCTGACCACGCTCGGGTCGAGAGGCTGCTGGACCACGACAGGGACGCTCCTACTGCTGTCATGGTGGCGGCAGTGCCTGGATCAGCTGACAAGCGCATGCGCATTTCAAATGACAGCTGCTACTCACACTGATTAATACGATACCACTGGACTGGAGTTATGCTGCATCCATATCCTGCATAGCACTGTATCGTACACATCCAGCACTATATTTGACGCATCCAGCATCATGTGTGACAAATTTACCGTCATATCTGACATGAAGCTCGGGGGGTTTGGCTGTTGAACATGATGTTTATTGGGTGGTTCACGACACACTTTATGCACATTCACGGCTAATGGCGCCGCCCACACTGTTTCGCCGGTGGGCCGCGGGATTGGGAAATGTCCTGAGTGGCGCTAGTGTCGAACCCGGGACCTTTGGTACCCACAACCCGACACCTTAACCACTCGGCCATCCCCGTCCTGGCTTTTAAACATCGTTTGGTGGATTGGATAGGGGTGGTAAGAGAATGTCTTTCAGGTGGAATTTTCCCACGTGGCACCATAGGCGTAATGTTAGATTCGTCCCTCGCTCTGGTGACGCAAGTCATGAGTGGGATCTCCCTGTCCCGCGGACGTGCCCTTTCAAGGATAGTTATTACTTTTAGAATTTCATCCTATTACGACCTTTGCGGGCATGATGAAGACCGTCCTGAAATTGTTAAACCAAGCAGGCTTAAGCTCAATGGCATAGCTACAGAATGAGATAAACTCAAAGAATAGTCAACATGATGCTGAGCAAACCCATGGCATAGTCGTCCTCCAACAAGAGGAGTTTTCATTATCGAAAAGTGATCCTATCGCTGACTGATAGCCGCTAGTATAATCTAAATAACTTATAAAATGGAGTAGCTTGCTTTCAACAGTGTCTTTCATTTGCTAATTAATAGGAAGAGACCAAGGTCTTTGCGAGCTGTGGCTGTAGTTGGTGGCGATAAATGTGCGGTTGGCATCTCATGATGGTATTCGATCGGGAATTCGATCGGACATTCGATCTTATGAAGACCACCCCCCTGACGTATCCTTGCAGGTTTTCCAAACTTACACCATGATTGTTTAGGTCCGGCCGAAAACGAATTGGTTTCACTATAGCTTCTCTGGCGAGTAGGTGCAAGCACGACCAAAGATTTTACGTTATCTCGGACACTCCAAAGCATAGCCCAAACACGATGCGCGCCTTCTCCTCATAGCCCAAACACAGCCGATCACAGAACTAAAGTCCCACATCCAAAGTCTGACTAAAAGTCATTACTTATCGAATGCATGCGCTGCGCAGTACAAATACCATTTTAGTTTCGCAAAAGTCTGCCAGCATGAAAATGGTTTTGGCCTTCCATCCAACTACAATATTTTCTTTCGGGGGAACGTCACATGGAAAAAAACGTCTGTGGTGGAATCGGTTGAGTCGCTAAAGGAACCAGTCCAAAAGAAAGCTTGTTTTGCCCATATTCCTATCAAATTGCGACAGCCCGACATGTGCAGATTTCCTACCGAGTAATTTGTCATAAGTGGTCTTTTTCTTGGTCAGTAAAGCCAAAATAAAGAACCAACAAGGGTCTGCGGGGAGCTTTTTTTTTCGAAAACTGCCCTGATCAAAGAAACCTTGACTCTGCATATGTTCTGTCCAGTTAGACACACGGTGATGAGTGTCTGTGTGTCTTCTGGCAGAGTGGGTCGCGACATGAGAGTGTGTAGGAGTTGATATGGACTTTGTCGACTCTGTAGCCACGGTTGGAGGCTGAGCGTGTGAACTGCTGTGACAGTCCCCTATGGCGTGTTTGTGCTTCCATGCCAGTGGAATATGCTTCTATTCTACTGTTTTATCTTGTGCTGTTTTTCCAATTGTCAATATACAAACCATGTTACAGCTCATGCCTTTTTGTTTTCTAAGTAGCCATCCATTCCTTCACTCTCGGGCACCTCACTGTCATTGCAAGCAGCAGAGGTGTCGTTTTGCATACCCTCGAGATGGCTCAACCCACTCCAACTTTCTTTTTGAGTCATTCGAATGGTTTTCAGGAAGACAATTACAATCATAACAACAACAGTGCACATTGCAAGCATCTCCAGAGATGAGCAACAATCAGCGTTGTCTTTCTTACGGGTTCTCTGCATAGTGTGCATGTATCTGGACCCTCTTAAGTCGTGAACCCATTAACTGCTGTGTCTTGCTATCGCTACTGGGCTGACGCCTCCGCGAACATTGCCACGGCGATTGCCAATGGCAATTACACCCGATCCGAAAATAATTGTCGGACAGTCTCTGGCACCGAGGCATGATCAGCTTACGCATCTGGTCGAATGTACCACCAAGCTGTGCACACCATTGGAAACTCTATGGAACAATGTTGACAATTTGCGTGTGCTATATTTTGCCAACAACACACCCCAAAATAATAAAATAAACAACACGCCCAAAATAATAGGAAGCTACAATTGGTTAGTATTCCGAGTTCGAAAATCCTGTTCGCATGCAGGAGGCAAGTTGAGCTGTATTTGTGAATATGGCCAGCTCTGTATGGCCCACTTGTTTAACTTGAGCAAGTACCTACATTCAATTTTGTTCCGAGCCAAAAACATTATGATTGTATAGTGTCGCAAAACACTTTGGCTCATATTATGCACCGCAATTGGTAAATATAAAACACATCACTGTTCTGATATCTAGCACATCCGGTATCTGCCGCGGTTGAGTAATGCTTTCTATATGCGATCAAGACAATACATTCCATGTTGATGTGCTGAGTACGATACTCACGGTTCCGGTCCACATGCATTGCACCAGTTACCATCGAACATTTGAGCCAACCCAATCATTTTCATTACACGATACGTCTAGTCTGCAGCAAGGTACACATATTTTCAACCCATCTAATTTGGGCAGCCTATTCCAAGCAGTCCAAGCAGAATGCGGCGTTCTAGGAGAGTCATTCCCGATATTTTGTTCCTGTTCCGTTCCTCGATGCAATTACACTGATGACTGTAACGCCAAGTGGGGCTCTGCATATCATGAAGCTCAGGAAAAGTGCTCAATGTTCCCGTAACAGGTATGTACCATCTTCTAGGTGCTTTTTCGGTTAAAAACGTACAATTGAAATGGATTTTAAAGTGTTGCAATTTATGATCTGGGAACTCTATGATTCGGCTCAGTGCACAAACGTTGCTTGCCGATCTAACATTTGAATAAACTGGATGATGTATCGGAAAGTCCATTCTCCAAATCTTCCGATGACAGATAATTTAACCAACATCCAATTTCGGCGAAAGAAAATTAACATTTTTCACTAGCCTCATATCAAGCTAGGTCACGGAGCCCAAGATCACGAGGTGCATGCATTATTTATTTATAAATAAAACAATTGCATGGAGTGGTGGTTTCATGAGGGAACTTATGAGGCCCCCAACGTGATTTCCAGGTGCCCATCCCATCTTTTTGCGGGTTCCATCGTTATTTTTTATGATCATGGCACGATTTTCCGTGGTCCGGTCCGACTTTTTTGGGCACCAGCGCGATTATAAGGGCCCAACTTTTTGGAACCCAGCCTGATTTTGAGGGTCCAACCTGTCCTTTCGGGGCCCATTGACATTTTCTGGGGGTCCGCGAGATGTTTTGGCGATTCTAGGACAAATGTGCGTAAGGACAAATGTACGTAAGGACAAATGTACGTATGGCAGATGTACGTAAGCAAATGTACGTAAGCAAATGTACGTAAGCGCAAAGGTACGTATGCGCAAATGTACGTATGCGCTAATGTACGTATGGCAAATGTACGTATGCGCAAATGAACGTATGTGCAAATGTACGTAAGCGCAAATGTACGTATGCGCAAATGTACGTATGCGCAAATGTACGTATGCGCAAATGTACGTATGTGCAAATGTACGTAAGCGCAAATGTACGTATGCGCAAATGTACGTATGCGCTAATGTACGTATTTGCACATACGTACATTTGCGTATGTATGTATGCGCAAATTTACGTTAGCGCAACAGTACCTAAACGTAAAAGAATGAAAGAGGAAATGTACGTATTAGCCAATGCACGAACATTTAAGCTTAGGTGTCTTTGCGTTTAATCACATTTGGTTAGGTCCATATGCCATACATACATTTGCTCTTAGGTACATTTGCGCTTACGTACATTTTCGCATACGTACACTTGTTAAAAAAACTTGAAAACTCAAAATTTTGAAATTAAAAATAAAAATGGTGGGGAGGGCAAAAACTTATAGCCCTGGCCGATTTCACTGTCCTTTTCTCATTCCAAATATTTTTTTTTCTCTTCATATATCCACAAAAATGAACTCCCCAGAGTCAAAAACATAATGCAAGTCGTGAAAAGTCGTGAAAATCTAGCCCCCTGGTGACGTCACTTTTGGGGGCAAAGTGTTTTGGAGGGTGGACGCGGACCATACTCGTCGAGCGCTTTCCGATGACACCTCTTTCGTTTTCGTGCGATGCCTAGTTTGCATTTTAAAGGGGAGTCTCCAACCACCCCCCCTCCCCCTCCCGAGACGGGATGTGAGGATTTGACCGGAAAGACGGTTAACACATCCTGTAAGCAAATGCGAAGGAAATGCCATCCAGTTTGGCACCGTATAAAAAGTTCGAGATTATCGCTTATTCGCATACACCTCTCTGCCGCTAAGGTTTCAGCATATCGAGTACTCGAAAGACTTATGTGACCGCCGTGGTCACAAGCGTCCTTTTGCCGTGCAGGTCCATGCGACAAAAAAGACAGCAATTTGTTTCGCCAAGGCATGTGAAACAATTTTGCGAATTACAGTACACATGTCTTGATGCGAATGCTAATTTGCTTCCTACGCCCTTTGATCATGATATATATGTCGTTCCTCACGGGCGTCTTTCTGAAGAAAAAATGGCATTCAAAATAGTATGTTACCTAAACATGACTGGATTTCTTTTTTCACAATTGGCGTCTACGAAATAGCCATTGAATGGTGTAGAAAGACGTTTTGTACCAAACATTTTACACGCATCTTTTTTCCTCTGCACGGAAGTGATGGCAGTGGATTCTTGATTACATGGCCAAAAACCCAGTCGGGAGAGGTAACCAGGGAGGAATTGAAAATAATCAGGATAATCAAATTCCCAATACAGCTGTTTTCGCGTTCTTTGAACCCAAACTACGAAAGCGTCATTGAGGATCACATTGTATAGTCCTGATCCCTGATAGCAATATCAATACAGCCTTAATCAGGAATCGGGATGATTCGTTGAACGTTAAGCAATATTAAATACAATTTCCCACATTTAAAACTGGCAGTATTTGACCTGTGTCGACCTTGAGATGTCATGGTGACCTGGAAACTCAGGTCAATGTACACGTTCAGTGTGCGTCGTCCGCTTAGTATCCCATTAGATTCACCGCGGGGGTTAAGCTTTCTCTTCTGAGACAGCTGCCCCTCCCCCTTGCTACCAGAAGTTAGCTATAGGCCTGTGGCACTGCGTAGCCATTGTCAACCTCTATATCCTTTCACGGGTCCTGTTTTCTGGAAATTATTGGGGGCGCAATACATTAAGGCAATGAGAGAACTCAAATGGATTTTGGGTTGGGAGTACACTCCATAGGATCTCATGTTAAACGGTGAAATTATTGTTAGGAAAAGTCAAGATTGAAGGCGGCAAGTGTCCACTCAGAAGTGTATCATGCAAAACCCTGTATCCTTCACACACGTTGCATAAGTTCCACCCCACATTCCTTCATTATCAGCATTCGTCGGTGGAAAAAGCCATGCAACTGTGCCAGCTGGAGACGAAGCCTGTGTGATGTGAACCCTGTTTCGGCTCGCATATTAGTTTTCAGGTCGGTTTCAGATACAAATTGTAGTGATATTTTGCATAGAGAAAGACATGTTCTATCATTTAGTCTTCTTTTAGCTACAGCTCTATTTTTTGAACATCACATTTTTAGTCCCCCTAGAAAGCATTATGGACAACGAGGACTTCGGCCGTTGAAAACAAATGACGTCACGAAGAGTTATAATCACCAGATGGTTGTACCTAATTTAAAGGGTCTTGAGATTATCACATCGCCTTGAGCAACACACCAATTGGAAGAAGGTGCGAGAGGGGAGAGTGCAGTTCCACTTTTCTGGTAGTTAAGGTATGTTAGAGTCCGTGCAGTGACGCTCAGCAAACTGGAAGCAAAGCAGGTTGATTAATAATTACAGAAAATGGCCAATAAGCAGTATCTAAGTGATTCCAAAAACCCATTCTTCACTGTGGAGGACGCAGTGGACGATAATACATTCTTGCGGCATCCACAGCAAGGATCATCTGGCTACATGTTTCCCCAGCATCAGACCAGACAAGAAAGCTCCCTAGATAGCAGAAGGTTACAGCTTCAAGAAGAGAGGCAAAAAATTGAGCAACGAACATTGGATTCATCAAACAGATCATTAGGACTCCTTCACGAATCTGAGCATGCAGGGATTGAAACAGCAGAGGTAAGGAGGTGCCTATATATGAGTGTATATGCATGTATGTGTTGTGTAGTTGTTTATGTAGAAAAAAACCATCGGTTCAAATCAGAAAATAAATGTATGTGCATGTATGACCTACACAGTTGATGTACCCCTAAACCACACACACACACATATGTATGTGCTTATTGAACTTATTGAAGCTTATTGGAAAATCACATTGGTATAAAGACAAAGACATCATTGTTTTAATTTCTCTTCTCTTATGACACCTCCAAATTACAAAGAAAAACTAACCTCATTACTTGATTCATGGAAGTAAAGCTGCATAAAACTTGTCTCATGAATACTTTAAAGCACAGTTATAGCAAGAAAACAAAAACAACCTAATCTGACAAAATTTGAACCCTTTGCTTGCTTTGTGGAGTTAAAATGTTTGGAAAGCTTTTCTCTTGAATGCCTTGAAGCACAATATCACCAACAATTTGTCTTTTGGTAAGTATGCTATAATGTTATATGAATTAATTACATATTCAATTGTTTGGAAAATGAATGCCTGAAGAGAGGTATGAGCAAGTCAAATGGAAGTGCTTATATCTCAAGAATCAGTCATTTTGCTAAAAAGAACATAAAAATCATCCAAATAACATTCCATGGAATTGCAGATAACATCCTAAAATGGATAGGGTTGTGGCTTTCTGATACATAGCAGAGAGTGATACTAAATGGTACAAAGTCATCATTGCAAAATGTTCTTGTGGAGTCCCCAGGGGTCAGTACTGGGACCACTATTGTTCATTATGCTTGTGAATAACATTTAAATTGGGCTGAGCAGTAAGGTTTTGGAATTTGTCAATGATTTGAAGGTTTTTTTGGCTATAACAGGACATAATGAGCAGGTCTCTCCAGACAGACTTGATAAAATTGTGAAGTGGTTGAAAAAATATAAAATTTAATTTAATTGTGATAAGTGCAAAATCATGCATGTAGGTAGGCAGCATATGAAGGCTCCATCCTAGATGAGTGGCCAACAACTATCTGTGACTCAGCAGGAGAAGGTCAGGAAGAGGGATATATCAGGCAAGTTTTTGAATTTAACAGATATGATTAGATGCATATGCAATTAGAGGTGAACAATTCAAAATTAAAGTTAACCATGGCAGGACAAGGTTAAGACAGTCTTTCTTCACCAACAGGGTAGTAGGACATTGGAACCAGCTGCCAGAAAACATCATCAGTAGCAGTACACTGAACATTAAAAGCAGCATAGACAATCTTAAGAATAGTAGGCCTGCTTTTCAGTATTCCAGGGATAGCTGGTCAACAGATTTGGTGAGCAAATGGTTCAGTTCAGAGTGCAACCAATGAAGTTGCATCAATCTTTTTTGTCTTTGTCTATATTTCTTCTAACATAGAAAAAAAAACTTTTAAAAACCTCTGGCAGGATGAAGCAAGTTCAACTACTTATACATCAAGAAGCAATCATTTTACCAGGAAAAGAATGTCAGTCCAAAGAAAAGAATGCCCAAAAAAGCCTCTTAAAATGTCAGAAAAAATCAATTTTGCATTTTTGACAATTTAATATATAGATCTCTAAATGAAGGATGCACAAAAATGCCAATATCATTAGGTTTTCTGTGCATGTGCAATAATTGACCAAAACCTAGAAATTATTGTGGATTTCTATGGTGATGCTGGATGCTAGGTGCAGTACAAATTATACAGAACAAGTAAGAATATCCTATGATGTATGTACCAGCCAAAGCTATGGGTGCTAGATCACCCAAAGGCTATGGATGTTGAATCAACAAAGACCTAATGTTGGAATGCTTAAGGCATGTGTCTAATGCATTGGCTGCCCCAGTAGCTCAGTTAGAGTGCTGGCCTGCACTGCTCTCCCTACTCACTCATGAAGCCAGGGGAATCCAAGCTCCTATTTTCAAGACATTTTTGGATTGAATAGGAAAAATAACAAATTAACATCAACAGGGTGGCAAACCAGTGGGTCCAGACCCCTGACACACTCAGGATCCCCAGCCATGCTTCTGCATTATTGTAATGATTGGTTGCTGGAGTTGGTTCATCAGCATTAGATGATAGGTTTGATAGTTGTGAACTGCACATAGTGGTTCTTGCATCTGGGCAATGTAGTTGATTGTTGGCATGGAATAGCATGAAAATTGGTATGTCATGTGTGTTGTGTGGGTGCCAATATGACAGTATAATGTGTGGTTGATGATTGTGTGTTGTGTGTGAACGATTATACAGTACAATGTGGGGTTGATGATTGTGTGTTGTGTGGGTGCTATTATGACAGAATAATGTGTGGTTTATGATTGTGTTGTGTGGGTGCCATTATGACAGTATAATGTGTGGTTGATGATTGTGTGCTGTGCAGGTGCCATTATGACAGTATAATGTGTGGTTGATGATTGTGTGTTGTGTGGATGCCATTATGACAGTATAATGTGTGGTTGATGATTGTGTGCTGTGCAGGTGCCATTATGACAGTATAATGTGTGGTTGATGATTGTGTGTTGTGTGGGTGCCATTATGACAGTATAATGTGTGGTTGATGATTGTGTTGTGTGGGTGCCATTATGACAGTATAATGTGTGGTTGATGATTGTGTGCTGTGCAGGTGCCATTATGACAGTATAATGTGTGGTTGATGATTGTGTGTTGTGTGGGTGCCATTATGACAGTATAATGTGTGGTTGATGATTGTGTGCTGTGCAGGTGCCATTATGACAGTATAATGTGTGGTTGATGATTGTGTGTTGTGTGGGTGCCATTATGACAGTATAATGTGTGGTTGATGATTGTGTTGTGTGGGTGCCATTATGACAGTATAATGTGTGGTTGATGATTGTGTTGTGTGGGTGAACTATTATGACAGTATAATGTGTGGGTTGATGATTGTGTTGTGTGGGTGCCATTATGACAGTATAATGTGTGGTTGATGATTGTGTGTTGTGTGTGAACGATTATGACAGTACAATGTGTGGTTGATGATTGTGTTGTGTGGGTGCCATTATGACAGTATAATGTGTGGTTGATGATTGTGTGTTGTGTGGGTGCCATTATGACAGTATAATGTGGGGTTGATGATTGTGTTGTGTGGGTGCCATTATGACAGTATACTGTGAGGTTGATGATTGTGTGTTGTGTGTGAACGATTATACAGTACAATGTGGGGTTGATGATTGTGTTGTGTGGGTGCCATTATGACAGTATACTGTGAGGTTGATGATTGTGTGTTGTGTGTGAACGATTATATGGTACAATGTGGGGTTGATGATTGTGTTGTGTGGGTGCCATTATGACAGTATACTGTGAGGTTGATGATTGTGTGTTGTGTGTGAACGATTATACAGTACAATGTGGGGTTGATGATTGTGCTGTGCAGGTGCCATTATGACAGTATAATGTGTGGTTGATAATTGTGCTGTGCAGGTGCCATTATGACAGTATAATGCGGGGCTGATGATTGTGTTGTGTGGGTGCCATTATGACAGTATAATGTGTGGTTGATGATTGTGTTGTGTGGGTGTCATTATGACAGTATAATGTGTGGTTGATGATTGTGTTGTGTGGGTGCCATTATGACAGTATAATGTGTGGTTGATGATTGTGTGCTGTGTGGGTGCCATTATGACAGTATAATGTGTGGTTGATGATTGTGTTGTGTGGGTGCCATTATGACAGTATAATGTGTGGTTGATGATTGTGTTGTGTGGGTGCCATTATGACAGTATACTGTGAGGTTGATGATTGTGTGTTGTGTGTGAACGATTATACAGTACAACGTGGGGTTGATGATTGTGTTGTGTGGGTGTCATTATGACAGTATAATGTGGGGTTGATGATTGTGCTGTGCAGGTGCCATTATGACAGTATAATGTGTGGTTGATGATTGTGCTGTGTGAGGTGCCATTATGACAGTATAATGTGGGGCTGATGATTGTGTTGTGTGGGTGCCATTATGACAGTATAATGTGTGGTTGATGATTGTGTTGTGTGGGTGTCATTATGACAGTATAATGTTGGGTTGATGATTGTGCTGTGCAGGTGCCATTATGACAGTATAATGTGTGGTTGATGATTGTGTTGTGTGGGTGTCATTATGACAGTATAATGTGGGGTTGATGATTGTGCTGTGCAGGTGCCATTATGACAGTATAATGTGTGGTTGATAATTGTGCTGTGCAGGTGCCATTATGACAGTATAATGCGGGGCTGATGATTGTGTTGTGTGGGTGCCATTATGACAGTATAATGTGTGGTTGATGATTGTGTGCTGTGCAGGTGCCATTATGACAGTATAATGTGTGGTTGATGATTGTGTGTTGTGTGGGTGCCATTATGACAGTATAATGTGTGGTTGATGATTGTGTGCTGTGCAGGTGCCATTATGACAGTATAATGTGTGGTTGATGATTGTGTTGTGTGGGTGCCATTATGACAGTATAATGTGTGGTTGATGATTGTGTTGTGTGGGTGCCATTATGACAGTATACTGTGAGGTTGATGATTGTGTGTTGTGTGTGAACGATTATACAGTACAATGTGGGGCTGATGATTGTGTTGTGTGGGTGCCATTATGACAGTATAATGTGTGGTTGATGATTGTGTTGTGTGGGTGTCATTATGACAGTATAATGTGTGGTTGATGATTGTGTTGTGTGGGTGCCATTATGACAGTATAATGTGTGGTTGATGATTGTGTGCTGTGCGGGTGCCATTATGACAGTATAATGTGTGGTTGATGATTGTGTTGTGTGGGTGCCATTATGACAGTATAATGTGTGGTTGATGATTGTGTGCTGTGCAGGTGCCATTATGACAGTATAATGTGTGGTTGATGATTGTGTTGTGTGTGTGGGTGCCATTATGACAGTATAATGTGTGGTTGATGATTGTGTTGTGTGGGTGCCATTATGACAGTATAATGTGTGGTTGATGATTGTGTGCTGTGCAGGTGCCATTATGACAGTATAATGTGTGGTTGATGATTGTGTTGTGCGGGTGCCATTATGACAGTATAATGTGTGGTTGATGATTGTGTGTTGTGTGGGTGCCATTATGACAGTATAATGTGTGGTTGATGATTGTGTTGTGTGGGTGCCATTATGACAGTATAATGTGTGGTTGATGATTGTGTGCTGTGCAGGTGCCATTATGACAGTATAATGTGTGGTTGATGATTGTGTGTTGTGTGGGTGCCATTATGACATTATAATGAGTGGTTGATGATCATGTGATGTCCAGGAGCTGGTCCGTCAGCGCGAGCAACTGGAAAACACGGAGAGCAGGCTAGACGACATTAACTCAACACTCAACACTAGCCAGAGACACATCAACAACATCAAGGTAAGATCAACGATGACAAAATGCATGCGTATGGCTGTCATGACCATACGTCCAGTTGTCATCGTATCGGAGTAGTTAATGCGCAGAGCGCCGTGTGCTGCCATCTCTCCGCACGTGGGGAAACTTCCGCTTACCGAACCACATCACACGAGTCTCTCTCGGCACGCGACCTGTAAGCCCGCTGTCGACGGCGATGATCCGTGTCATGAAGTTTAAACATCAGGGATTCCTTCCATCATGAATTTTAATTGTCTATGAGTATGTCTTTTAAGGGTGAATGACATTCACTATATGATGGTATGTAATGAATTTTAGGCGTGCTGAACAACTGACCCATCTGATACACCCTGAAACGCCAATAACAACACATGGTTCGCCTATGTGTATTGCATGCCAAATGTCGCGCCCCTGCTAAGCGAAGAGGGTACAGAGCCATCTTTCATCAGCGATTATGCAAATGAAGGCTGATAGTGGCCGCCGTGCGCCGACAGAGCGTGTTCAGCAGCCTGAAGAGCTACTTCGGCAGTCGCGGCGCGGCGGTGCCGGAAGCGGCGCACTCGACGCCGGCCGTGACGGCTGACGGCCGGCTGAGGCAGACGGTGCAGGAGACGGAGGCGGCGGCCGCCGGCCGGCCGGCGCCGCCCCACCCGGGCCTCCGACTGCGCGGCCTCGACGATGACCCGGTGTCGACCGCCGCCGACCCATACGCCCGCGTCGACGCTCAGCTGGACCGCAACCTGGGTGGGTGTGCCACTGCTGAGCGGTTGTGCCGCTGCTGAGGGTGTGACCGTGGTGCTGCTGCTGAGGGTGTAACCGGTGGGTGTGCTGCTGCTGAGGGTGCCGCTGCTGAGCGGTTGTGCCGCTGCTGAGTGGGTGGCCGGTGGGTGGGTGTGCCACTGCAGATGGTGTGGCCAGCGGGTGGGTGTTTGTTTTTGTTTATTGGGTGGTTCACGACGCGCTGTATGCACATTCGCGGCTAATAGCGCCGCCCACACTTTCGCCGGTGGGCCACAGGTTTGGAAAATGTCCTGAGTGGCGCTAGTGTCGAACCCGGGACCTTTGGTACCCATAGCCCGACACCTTACCTATTTGGCCATCCCCGCCCCCAGTGGATGGGTGTGCCACTGCTGAGAATGTGCTGGTGCTGATGGTGTGGCCGGTGGGTGGGTGTGCCGCTGCTGAGTGTGGTGGCCGGTGGTTGTGCCGCTGCTGAGTGTGTGGCCGGTGGGTGGGTGTGCCGCTGCTGAGTGTGTGGCCGGTGGTTGTGCCGCTGCTGAGTGTGTGTGCTGGTGGGTGGTCTGTGCCGCTGCTGAGTGTGGGCGGTGGGTGGTTGTGCCGCTGCTGAGTGTGTGGCCGGTGGATGGGTGTGCCGCTGCTGAGGGTATGGCTGGTGGGTGGGTGTGCCGCTGCTGAGGGTATGGTCGGTGGGTGGGTGTGCCGCTGCTGAGTGTGTGGCCGGTGGGTGTGCCGCTGCTGAGTGTGTGGCCGGTGGGTGGTTGTGCCGCTGCTGAGTGTGGTCGGTGGGTGGTTGTGCCGCTGCTGAGTGTGTGGGCGGTGGGTGTGCCGCTGCTGCTGAGTGTGTGGTCGGTGGGTGGTTGTGCCGCTGCTGAGTGTGTGGTCGGTGGGTGGGTGTGCCGCTGCTGAGTGTGTGGCTGGTGGGTGGTTGTGCCGCTGCTGAGTGTGTGGTCGGTGGGTGGGTGTGCCGCTGCTGAGGGTATGGCCGGTGGGTGGTTGTGCCGCTGCTGAGGGTATGGCCGGTGGGTGGGTGTGCCGCTGCTGAGTGTGTGGCCGGTGGGTGGGTGTGCCGCTGCTGAGTGTGTGGCCGGTGGGTGGGTGTGCCGCTGCTGAGTGTGTGGCCGGTGGGTGGGTGTGCCGCTGCTGAGTGTGTGGCCGGTGGGTGGTGTTGTGCCACTGCTGAGTGTGTGGCCGGTGGGTGGTTGTGCCACTGCTGAGTGTGTGGCTGGTGGGTGGGTGTGCCGCTGCTGAGGGTGTGGCTGGTGGGTGGTGGTGTGCCGCTGCTGAGGGTGTGGCCGGTGGGTGGTTGTGCCGCTGCTGAGTGTGTGGCTGGTGGGTGGGTGCGCTGAGTGTGTGGCTGGTGGGTGGTGTGCCACTGCCGATGGTATGGCCGGTGGGTGGGTGTGCCGCTGCTGAGGTGGCCGGTGGGTGTGCCTGAGTGTGTGGCCGGTGGGTGGGTGCTGCTGAGTGTGTGGCTGGTGGGTGGGTGTGCCGCTGCTGAGTGCGTGGCCGGTGGGTGGTTGTGCCGCTGCTGAGTGTGTGGCCGGTTTGTGCCCCTCAATGTTTACTTTGCCTCCCAAATGATTTTGGGAATCACACTTTTAGCAAAGGATCCTATGGAGTGTGCCCCCAACCTATTTTACCTTGCCCGTTGCCTTTCATATATTTCCTCATCCACAATAATGCTCATAGATCAACACACAGACCCAGGAATGGTATTTTCATAAGTGTCAGATGTGTTGGATGGGGATGGAAGATCCTTTCAGCTTGTTTTGTTTTGTTTTGGAAATGATGCTTTCATTTTCGTAAGACATTACATTTTGCAGGAATAAGGGATTGGTCCCATTCAGTGCACCCATACAGTTGCGTGCAACCATTGTTGTGCCTTCATGAAATGTTTAAGGAAATTGTGAAGTGCACCCCCACCTCACCCACAAAACAACTCCATTGTTATTTCCCGACAGGTTCCTAAACATTCCTGTGCCATGATAAATCATGATGTTTTGTCACAAATATTTTGGGCAAGTGATTGGGTTTGTGCTTTGCAAGCTGTGTGGCGACTACTCTAGTTATCTAGTTCAGTCTGGTCTTGCATTCTTGCGAACACTACTGGTTCCAGCATTTTTCACCAATGAGTAATGTACATTTGAAGGCATGACTATTAATTCACATGCATCAAACAATTACATACCACCGGCACCATTTCATGGAGCAAATACATTGATATGAATGTTTTATGCAGACTTGAGAGTGATCATTAAGTATCTGCTGTAATCTGGTGCACATGCTAGCAAGCTTGCACTCTTCCGGTCTTGCTTACATCCAATTTTCTGTTCCACTTCTACATCTTCTTTGAATGTTACTGCAGTTCGCTGTCGCAAGGACATAACATAGCTAGACAAGAGGAAGAGCACCAGAACTATAAGTGGATTTCATTATCAGCCATTGGTTACCATGCGTTATATACCCTGGGAGCATGCTACACCCTCTACTTCATCACAATCCAATTATACTATTGAATTATGACAACTAGTTGAGATTGCTGTTTAAGCAAGACACATGATATATCTCGTGATGTAAGGAGTATTTTTATAGTATAATTCTTTGGATGACAAAGGTTCCAAAAAGGACCATGTTTTCAACACTGGCCACGGCACACCAATGTGACAGTGGGCTGCAGCCACAACAGACATTTAGAAATCACACCTCACTGCGAAGCCGGCAAACCAGGAATGGCTCGAATGGTCACCTGTGTTGTGAGCCGTGTCCCCTACCTTCGCCGGTCTGAAGTTGCCAAATGTGACCTATCTTCATCTGGTCTATAGTTTCCAAACGTGACGTGATTTCACTCGGTCTGTAGTTGCCAAATGCGACTTATCTTCACCCGGTGTGTAGTTGCCAACTGTGGCCTGCCTTCACCCGGTGTGCAGTTGCCAAATCTGACCTCACGATTTGTTCATGGCTTTGTCTATGGTCGCATATGGCAGTTATACCTGGCTGTCGCCTGTTTGGCTGGCTCGTGCCGGCGCGAAGTGCCGTCAGAACGACCGCAGTCGTCACAGTTAAAAGGGAGTCGGAGGCGATTCCATGAAAAATAGTACAGCCCAATCCCAAGTCCAATCTTTTTGAGAAAAAGGGTTGTGTTTGCTATGCATGTCTCGAAAGTTGCTCCCTGTGATTAAAATCGTGCGATCCAAAATGCTGCTCATCCATGGTTGAACAGGGCAACGCATCATACTAGATGAAATTGTCTCAGGTCAGGTCGAGTCGCGCCGATTTGTGTTGCCATAGATGGCGTCACCAGTAAATGGCATGGGCGCCAAATGACCGTGTAGTCGGCGCGCGCCCTTAAGCCCAAATAACCAGCCACTCGCCAAGTGAGCGGGCGGCTGGTGACGTGGCCGTCGTGCCGAGTGGCCGGCTGGTGACGTGACGGTCGTGCCGAGTGGCCGGCTGGTGACGTGACCGTCGTGCCGAGTGGCCGGCTGGTGACGTGACCGTCGTGCCGAGCGGCCGGCTGGTGACGTGACCGTCGTGCCGAGTGGCCGGCTGGTGACGTGACCGTCGTGCCGAGTGGCCGGCTGGTGACGTGGCCGTCGTGCCGAGTGGCCGGCTGGTGACGTGACCGTCGTGCCGAGTGGCCGGCTGGTGACGTGACCGTCGTGCCGAGTGGCCGGCTGGTGACGTGACCGTCGTGCCGAGTGGCCGGCTGGTGACGTGGCCGTCGTGCCGAGTGGCCGGCTGGTGACGTGACCGTCGTGCCGAGTGGCCGGCTGGTGACGTGACCGTCGTGCCGAGTGGCCGGCTGGTGACGTGACCGTCGTGCCGAGTGGCCGGCTGGTGACGTGACCGTCGTGCCGAGTGGCCGGCTGGTGACGTGGCCGTCGTGCCGAGTGGCCGGCTGGTGACGTGACCGTCGTGCCGAGTGGCCGGCTGGTGACGTGACCGTCGTGCCGAGTGGCCGGCTGGTGACGTGGCCGTCGTGCCGCGTGGCCGGCTGGTGACGTGGCCGTCGTGCCGGTGGCCGGCTGGTACGTGGCCGTCCCGAGTGGCCGGCTGGTGACGTGGCCGTCGTGCCGAGTGGCCGGCTGGTGACGTGGCCGTCGTGCCGAGGGCCGGCTGGTGACGTGACCGTCGTGCCGAGTGGCCGGCTGGTGACGTGACCGTCGTGCCGAGTGGCCGGCTGGTGACGTGACCGTCGTGCCGAGTGGCCGGCTGGTGACGTGACCGTCGTGCCGAGTGGCCGGCTGGTGACGTGACCGTCGTGCCGAGCGGCCGGCTGGTGACGTGGCCGTCGTGCCGAGCGGCCGGCTGGTGACGTGACCGTCGTGCCGAGTGGCCGGCTGGTGACGTGACCGTCGTGCCGAGTGGCCGGCTGGTGACGTGGCCGTCGTGCCGAGTGGCCGGCTGGTGACGTGGCCGTCGTGCCGCGTGGCCGGCTGGTGACGTGGCCGTCGTGCCGAGTGGCCGGCTGGTGACGTGACCGTCGTGCCGCGTGGCCGGCTGGTGACGTGACCGTCGTGCCGAGTGGCCGGCTGGTGACGTGACCGTCGTGCCGAGTGGCCGGCTGGTGACGTGACCGTCGTGCCAGTGGCCGGCTGGTGACGTGACCGTCGTCCGAGTGGCCGGCTGGTGACGTGACCGTCGTGCCGAGTGGCCGGCTGGTGACGTGACCGTCGTGCCGCAGATGAGATGTGCTCGGGTCTGTCGCGACTGCGCGGCCTGGCCACCGGCCTCGGAGACGAGATCAGCGAGCAGAACCAGATGCTGGACCGGATCGGCACCAAGACCGACCAGGCCGACCTGCGGGTGGCCTCCCAGAACAAGGAGATGCTGCGCATCCTCAAGAAGTAGGCGTCCCGCCGCGAGGTACTCGGACACTGCTGCACGGACCCAGACGTACTCGGACTGGCGCCCGCCATCGCCCGCCCGCTGACACCTGGCGGACTCTGAGGTGGACAGCCCCCCCCACCATCCGCCCCTGTTCCCGGCGAGTGGTCCGCATCAGGACTGGCTGCATGATGAAGTACTGACGACCGTGCGAGAGTATGCGATTTCCGGTGGAGTGGGCTATATTATGCTGAAATCATGGATATTGTGCGGAATAGAATATAGAATGGAAAGAGAAAACTCTAGGCGGTGGTGATTTCAGAAGGCTGGTACTGGCACCGCTGTCGGCGTGTGAATGATGTTTCCACCAACCTCGCCGAACGCACGGTTGGTGTGCATGCTGCCGCTGTATTCCTGCGCCGACCAATGCCCTTTCTATCCCGCATGAACAGCACGGATACATAACGTGATACTACTTAGTTCGTTGGGTGCGACTTAGTCAGTAAGGAATGGAACTGTGTCCTGGGCACTGCCGGGAGTAGTCGGGAGGCATGGAACTGTGCCCTGGTTACTGCCGGAAGGTAGTCAGGAGTCATGGCACTATGTCCTGAGTACTGCCGGAAGGTGAGTAGTAATATGTGATGTCGTTCGCGCTGTTGCACATGTTACATTTTGTAACCTATGCTATTGGCACCTAACTTCAGCTAGCTTACTTCAGACTGCAAGGATATTCCAGGACACCTACCTGCGCCAATAATAGCACCACATATCGGCTGTCGTATTCTGTGTAGCAC
>JAOTOL010000702.1:30000-111037 GCA_034440575.1 Imbricaverruca yamaguchii | reverse complement strand
TTATATATATATATATATATATATATATATATATATATGCATATACATATATGTATATATGTGTGTGTGTGTGTGTGTGTGTGTGTGTGTGTGTGTGTGTGTGTGTGTGTGTGTGTGTGTGTGTGTGTGTGTGTGTGTGTGTGTGTGTGTGTGTGTGTGTGTGTGTGTGTGTGTGTGCACTTGTACTTCGTGCAAACCGAGGCCATTTTCTGTTTGCACACCTGACAACCGAGGACGTGATGTGTATAGCGAGGACATTTTTGACGTCCTCGGTTTTCAAACTTCGTCTGAAGCATTGCCAGATGCTCACCAGTCTCCAGACGGATTTTTTCGCCATCCTCGGTTTTGACCATATATGTGACCGTGTGTGTCCAGCAGGTGTGTGTGTGTGTACTACGTAGACAAAGTGTGAGCAAGCCGAAAGTTACAGTGCAGACGCGTCGCGCTCATGTTTGCAACTTGACACCACTCATGCTTGCAGCCTGGTGCAAGGCACGATGGGCCGGTCGTCGGTAGGCTGCCGAGTTGGCTTCCGCCGACTCGGCTGGCGGCGGGCGGCCGGCGGCCGGCACACGCGTTTGTGGAAACGAATTGGCGCTTCGGTTAGGCCGATTTTTTACCAGTATTGTGGGATAGGACAGGGCTGAGGATTGGAGGTTAGGAGCTGCGACAGGTGTTATGGACATACTTTGCAATTGGTCGTTAGCGCAACAGAGGGTATGAACACCTCGTGCGCCACATACAGATTTAAGCGAAGTACGTTTTGAAACATCTTTGGGTCTACATCTTAACCCGTCTCGGGGGGGGGGGGGTCTTCAACCGCCCCCCCCCTCAGGTTTTCCGCGGATAGCGGACGAACGGCGCGCGGCAGCGCTCCCAAATTTGGCATACCTTTTCCCACATCAATTTCACATGCTTATTCAGAAAATTTAGGTCAGGTCATCTAGGGTCAATGAGTTAGTCGAGGTCAAGTGAGGTCACCTCCAAAAAAGTTCAACAAGTCGTCACGCTTTAACGGATACAGATATTTTAATGAAACTTTCAGCGTTTGCTTATCTTTACGGATGCAACATAACGTACGAGTTGAATTTTTGATTTGTTTCGTTTTTGTCTACATATAAATTTTGCGTATTTGCCATATTGCAGTTCAAACACAGGATTCTGACTAAAGTAAGCATTTTTTATTAGTGCAAGTTGACTTCAAACAACATTTATCGGTCTGCTCTACAGATTGGAAAAGGAAAATTAAAGACAACTTGAAAATTCCAAATTTTGAAATTTAAAAAAACAAATATCTTGGGGGGGGGGGCAAAAAAAATTATACCCCTGGTCGATTTCGTTGTCCTTTTCTCATTCCAAATACGTTTTTTTTTTCTTTTCATATATCCCCCAAAATGAACCCCCCCCCCGAGTAAAAAACATAATGTAAGTCGTGAAAATCTAGCCCCCTTGGTGACGTCACTTTTGGGGGAAAAATGTTCGGGGCGTGGACCCAGACCCTACTCGTCGAGCGCTTTCCGATGACACCTCTTTCGTTTTCGTGCGATGCTTAGTTTGGATTTTAGAGGGGGGATCTTCAACCCCCCCCCCGAGACGGGGTGGGAGGATCTGACCGGAATGACGGCGCGGGTTAACCCGCGCTGTCTCAGAGGAGGATGTGTGTTTTTTTTCCATCCCTTAAGGTTTTCCGCGGATAGTAAAAAAAATAAAAACGGCGCACGGCAGCCCGCCAAAATTCGGCATACCTATTCCCACATCAAGTTGTTATTTTGAGTGGAAATTTTGAAGTCGGGTCATTCACGGGGCCGAACTAGTCAAGGTCAAGTCAGGTCACCTCCAAAAATGTTTAACCAGTCGTCACACTTTAACGGGTAAAGATATTTGAATGCACTTTCAGCGTTTAATTTTCTTTATGGACGCAACGAAACGCACCAGAGGTATGGTTGAACTTTCGCCTTTTTATGGCATATTTGTTTAGCATATTTGCCTATTGAGCCTAAAATCGAAAATTGTGGCTCAAGTAAGCAATTTGCATGAGGCGACGTTTACCTGAAACAACTTCTCTGGGTATGTTTTATCTATTAGAAACATAAAAAAGTATTTAAGAATTGAACTAAAAATTGAACAACATAAAAACAATTGGTATATTTTGGTAGGCGAACATTTTGCACAATGCCAATTTCGTCTTTCTATTCTGATTCCAATTAATTTTTCCCCACGAAATTGAACTCCACAGAACATACATGACGTCAACCGTAACCACATAAACCCCCTCAGTAGGATGTTGGGGTGGTTTTTAGCCGTACTCGTCGAGCGCTTTCCAATGAGACATCTTTCGGTTTCGTGCGACGTTTGGTTTGGAGATTGGAGGGGTATATAATGAATCCCTCCTGAGACGGGGTGTGAGGATCTGACCGGAATGACGGGGAGGGTTAACGTATTGCTTCCGGATGTAATGTTTTATCGTTAAATCCGTCGCACTGACAACGAATGACTTCGTTCAGATTCCTAAACATAAATTATCATCACCATATTACGTTGTTGCAGGAAACCCACTCCAATATTCAAGATGATAAAGTTCTGGAAAAAAATAATGGGGATGAGACATATTCTTCACATATGGTGAAAGGAAACCTGGTTCTGATATACTGCCATTCCTTCCATCTTTTCCTGAACTGGTCCGCAAGATGGAAAATGTTCTTGTGGATGCCAAAGGAAGTTTATTAGTCGCTAAGTTGACCTTCGAATGTCCTAGAAGAAACCATTGGAGCTGGGCGCTTCAACCCAGCTTTACAATTTGGGTCAAGTCTTCTATTTTACCATCTTCCCCACGTTGGCTGAATGGATTGCTTCCAAATGAATTAAATTTCATGCATATTCGTTCGTCCTCTTCAGGCTGGCATCATCACAAGACCTGTTACTTAGGCTGATCTGCTTTCGCAAACATTTTTGATCATACATGGGTGAGCCTAGGCCAGGTTAAGCGAGCACGAAGGAAAGTTGCCAATATGCCAATAAGCGTACGTAATTTTGTACTGAAGCAACATGTACAATAGCACATTGATGCAGTCCACTTCGTTTGCTTTGCCCATGATGCGGCAGGGGTGACGGTTACATGCCACCGTTTCTTATTTTTTTGGGGAGGGAAATCATTACACAAAGGCATTCCGAACTTAGCGTAATTTGGCTTCATGCGCATTAACCTCCGCCCGTGTGGGGGCTGCGAGGGGTTAGGCGGGTGTCAATGCATCCATTTTTTCGCGACTACGGAGGAACGTCGTGGGTTTGGGCGCCGCTGCTTGATGGGACCATCTATTGCGGACTTGATCAAATGAAATATGAAAATGCCTGATCATATAACTGCGCTATGACGCCATAGGCGGAAATATATCCGTTGTTGTTAAGGCAAGTGTGAATTATTGGCAATCAACGTCACTTGTTGCCCACACATAAAAAATGTTGGATACGGTGAGATGATAGGCATCTAAGCTCGTGTGCATACATCAGCTTGTTTCCAAAGTGATTGAAAGTTGCTGACGTATATGGACCTATGATAATCATTTTCAGCTTCTGAGCTACTCGGGGTTTAGGCCGAGATACATATACTGAGAGTTTCGGTTGGCTGGTTGGCTGGTTATTGGAGTTTAGGGCTCATCGACTGCATCGGTCATTCAGCGCCCATATCATCGGCAGTCAAATAGTAAAATGCTAGCAAAAGTCAGCCAGAATTGAATATCACGGGGTTAAGTACAAGTGATACCTTACTATGCTACGATTCTCATTTCGTCCGGTATAAAATCGAGTTAATGAATATATCACAGTGTAAATCAAAGAAAACTTGATTTCTGATAGGAAGCGGAAAAGCCCTCCCGATTGAACAATTGATGACTTCCCTAAGTGAGAGAGAGAGAGAGAGAGGTATGTCCAAAATGACCCCTTCGCTCATGGTTAAGTCGGCTGCAGGCAATCAGTACGTGACTGAGAGTTTCGGGGCATTCGGACTTCGGGTGCTTCGCACTGCATGAGTTCAGTATAGTAAACTCCAGCGTAAGCCTATAGCAACACTTATAATATCTAAATTTAGGTTTTTGCATCCCATGAGAACGAAACAATCGGTTCTCTATTCCAAAATGATCAGAGCCAAGTAATTAGGTAGACCAAAAAGGCGCAGCTCAAGAAATAGTTTACGTACACTGATCTTTATTGATAACGTTTTATCTAGAATGGTAGATGCAATCCCTAAATCACCAGGCATCTCCTATATCAGTGAGGGACGCTCCAGTGGCCTCACTGATTCAGGCTGTCCTCATTTTCCCGCGAGAGCCTCCTCTGTCAGATGGCTTCCTACGCCGATCAGGGGGCCTCCTATGTCCGTCAGAGGCCTTCTGTATCGGTCATGGTAGTCCTTGTGTCTGTGAGGAGCCTTCTGTGTCAGTTACCTCTTGTATCGGAGAGAGTAGTTCCGTGTCGGTTTAAGAGTCTTCCGTGTCCCTCAACAACACCATTTTTATGGAGATTAGTGTGAATTTCCAAAAACTGAGCGAAAGTATTCATTGTCAGGGCCATTTTTTGTCACCTCGTCTTTAATTTTGATGAAGTGGGAGGGGCAGGCACATATGTTCATTCAGTTCCATCAACTTTAACCTCATAATTTACATTGACTGATGTGTCAGGACGCATCATGAGGTGTGGGGATGCTGTAGCGGACAAGGAACTTCAGATTTCTTGCGGCGTGGTCACTATTGAGCATACCACGGCATTTGCTAACGTAGGCGAAATAACGCGAACAACTAACAAGTATACTTATGAAGCGTAACGCAGTGGTGACGACTTCTCTACCATTCCTTGGGCCGACATGATGAATGCGTCTGGCACTTTCAAATGTATGAATCATGATTCCTTGTCAGATGCTGAGGTCACGCACCTCGTAATGGACCTGGCCAGGCGAGTGCATGTCAGTACTGTCGTCAGGGATGCATGAACCGAAGGAAGGGGGACACCGCGGGAGTACCCCTGACACTGCCAAAATATTGTATTCACATTTCGTACATAATAGCCGTGGCTTGGATGAATTCATAAGCACTGCTCCTCGTGTTTGTCAGCAAACCAGCCTTAAGATGCTGATTCACCTGTCAAATGCAACGTGGCATTCAGCGGCCAATTCGTCGGCCCATTCGGTTAATTCAGTTCTTTATAAATGGAGCTGAACACAACAGGGCATAGACCACCGCTTTGGGCTGTGTTCGTCGCTACCCGCATCCAGTATCCGTCGTCAACATGCAATGGCATGGGGAGATTTTAACTTCTTTGGTGAGAGACATCCGTTGCATCCATTGCTATGGTCCATCGGAGTAGTCGCCGAATAAAGTGAAGGGCTAGATTTCAAGTCAGTAGCCTGACATAAAAGGAGACGGAAAGTTTACTGATGGAGTTTGCGTTACATTTGCAGTGCATTGCATTGCCTTGCATTTTGTCACCTTATCCAGAAATTTGACAGATGTGGTTTACTTCTCCAAGTATTTACAAACGGGGAATGTTAGCGAAGCGAAAGAAAAGCTAGCGTGGTGCATGTGATCAGCTGTCGCGATTAATACCCATTTGTATACTTCGGGTAACAAATGAATATCTTACATTAGCTTGGACCTGGCAGTGGAGGGATTACTTAGACCCTCTAAGGTTATCTGAAATAACTCATAATCCGTCTAAAGAATCACTTCGGTAATTTACCATATAACCCGACAATTGATGAACGTGCATGTCAAATGTTGAGGTGCAGTCTACTAACTTAACGAAGTTGGGGTACACCAAAATCAGGTGACGTCATCTAGTGCAGTTTTTAAATGTGCATTAAGTATATCTCACAAACCGTTTAAGATACAGCCAAAAGTTAACCTGTAGTGAAGAGAGAAATGACTAAGGTAAAGCTAAGAAGCAAAAAAGTAACCCATGTGATGTCATCGGGTCAAACGGTAATTTGCCTTTGGTATTTTGCACGCAATGTTGTCGCTAATTATTTTTTAAAACTTGAATATGGGTACGGAGGGATTATATCCCTCAATAGTGTTCTAGGTTACAGGTCACTCCCCGATTAGGCCACTGATGGATGACCCGATAAGAGTCGAGAATAGAGTTGTTCACTTTTTCTTCCAAACACTGGCATGAGACGTAGCACGGGCACAGCAGGTTCTGGCACCGCACGACACATGGCACAGCAAGCTGGATGATGGCACATAAAAAAGCATGGGGATAAAAAGGGACCATCTAAACAACGAGGGAAATCATGATTGATGACGAAAGTAAGCAATACCAGAGATGCAAAACATTTCACACACTGACAGCAGCTCAGTCTCTACGTTTCAAAGTTATTCCACACATCATTGGTTAAGCCCTTTTTCCTGGTAAACTTGGACAATTCAGTTCAACATCAAGACAATTTTAGATATATGCTTTAATTTTATTATCAGGGGTACCGACACTGGCACGGCAGTGGCACGGAAAATTCTGGCATTGTACAACAAAAGGCTCATGTTCCCAGGATTACGGGTTGCCGTGTCCTGCCACTGCGCCAGAAAGTGGAAACTCTATTCGAGAGTACGAGCATCGCAAAAATAAGACCCCCACCCCGCGAGTTACACTAAGAGGCCACATGCTAACCAGTGACGTTTGTTCCGCGGTCGCAAAAAATGGGTGGCAATGTGATACGCTCCTGAACGTGCGAGGGTTAAAGTTAAGCGAACAAAAAGTGTGGTAGGTGCTGAACGATTCCAGATGATGCTTCCCCATCATCACCCATCATTCCCCCATCCACAAAGGAGGCATTAATCCGCCGCCTTTCCGTATTCTGGCGAGTGAAAATGAAGTGTGCTAAGTCAATAAGTAGTTATATATATATATATATATATATATATATATATATATATATATTGTTTCAGTAAAATGTTATGCACACCTGTGGCAAGATAGCTTCATGTCTGACTAAGCACGGCCAGAAATGACCCGTTAATTGCATGAAAGAAAATATTCGCCTAAGTACGTCGGGATAATACCACGCGCTTTAATAATGTCAGCTTCCAGACGAAAAACGGATATGTATGTAGGCTGTTGTCAGTGAATAGTATGTATATGTATGCAGTGAATAAGTGTCCACATCCGAGAACGGAATCCGATCAGGAATCTTTTAAGTAGTCATGTTGGTGTATGCATGACTTCGGCTATCATGCACTGATTTCGGTTTACACTCAGATCTGAACATGTCCCATCAAAATACACCAGGTTTAATTTCGGCTGGCCATTTTTTCAGCATAAACTAAAAATAATTGAAATTCAGAGTATCCTGACCAAATGTCCGCCTAAGCATGGAAGAGAACACCAATACCTGGCTTTCAGTACACATGGATCAGGATGCATGCATCGGTATGCATCACTATGCATGATGCAACACATAAATATTGCTGAACACGTAACCACTTCTTGATTGCTGAATCAATTGAACGGAGTTTCGTCGCCGCCAGATATGCCTGGCAATTCTGGGATGTTTTTCATGGCAAACATCCACGAATATCAGTTTACTTAAAATGTGATGCACCTTTGTGATATTCGAATTTGGGCGACAATTATATGCTTCAGCACCTAAATGCAATAGTTGTGAGATTGAATATCTACATAAGTTACAGTGTACGGACCACAGCCTATGCATACAAAAATTATACTGTCCGCATATGCGATGAGACCTAGATTATAGTGACTTAACAATACCCTTCTCGAAGATGATTTTTCATTTGCTGTGTGCGTATAGATCAAAAATGAATTATGCTAGCGACAGCATAAACGGAACAATGCTTACGATTTGCGTTTGAATTTAGAAATGACCACGAGTGCCATTCGAGTCAGTAGAATCAGAAGCCGTAAAGAAAAGATCGTGCAGAGGAGAAAAGAAGAAAGTACATTACATGACTGCAACAATATGGGATTGACTGCTTTTGTCGTCAGTTCTACCAACGAATACGCAACTACCATCACCAACGACACGCCCTTAACGATTCTGCCAACCATACGCAACTATTCGTGATCGAGCAAATGCATTCTAGGAACATTAATATTTGACCTGCTAGTTAGGTCTAGATTGAGATGGATAAAGCAGGGTTAGATACCTACAAAATGCTTCTTCGGTATGTGTGCCCAATGAAATACTAAGGACACATCAATGTTTTGAAAACAGAAGACGGGCAGCTAGCTTCCGACAGCAGACATTTTTAAATATTACAATGCATTGCTTACTTAACTATATGAGTCAACATGTCATGCAGATCATAGCGACCGGCGAATCAACGATTATCTGGCTTCTATAGATTTTCCCGAATTATAAAAAATGGAAAGAACTCCTGTAATAGTCAACAAGTGAAGGCAATCTATATATGCTCTAAGGCATGATGAAGAACAAAGCTCCTTCCGCTTCTGGATTTTGGAAGGAATTTTCCCTTTTCTTCTGACCAGACCTGGCCAACATGATCGTAGATTACATAAATGAAGCAAAAGGTGTTTTCATATTGCACAGCTGTGGAGTGATAACATGAATAAGAAAGAGGATGATCCGCAGAGTATTAACCTCTCCGTCTCGGGGAGGGGTCTTCAACCGTCCCTACCCACTCAGGTTTGTCGCGGATAGTGAACGAACGGCGGGCGACAGCGCACCCAAATTTGTGATGCCTTTCCCACGTCAATTTGGCATGCTGTTTCAAAATTTTGAAGTCAGGTCGTCTAGGGTCAACGAGTTAGTCGACGTCAAGTGAGGTCACCTCCAAAAAAGTTCAACCAGTCGTCACGCTTTAACGGATACAGGTATTTTAATGAAACTTTCAGAGTTTGCTTATCTCTAGGGATGCAACAAAACGTATCTGGATTTTTTAAAACTACATTTACATTTTGCATATTTGCCAATTGCAGTTCAAATAGAAGATTCTGGCTAAAGTAAGCATTTTGATTGGGGCAAGTTGACTTTCAACAACGTATCTCGGTCTGCTCTACCCATTGGAAAAGGAAAATTAAAGAAAACTTGAAAACTGAAACTTTTGACATTTCAAAAAATGTAATTTTTATTTTTGGGGGCCAGGAAAAATGTATTGCCCTGGTCGATTTCGCTGTCTTTTTCTCATTCTAAATAAATTTTGTGTTTTCATGTATCCCCCAAAATGAAATCCCCAGAGCCAAAAACATAATGTAAGTCGTGAACAGTCATGAAAATCTAGTCCCCCTGGTGACGTCACCTTTGGGGGAAATTCTTTTTAGGGGTGGATCTGGACCCTACTCGTCGAGCGCTTTCCGATGACACCTCTTTCGTTTTCGTGCGACGTTTAGTTTGGATTTTAGAGGGGGTTACTATCCGCCCCGCCCCCCGAGACGTGGTGTGAGGATCTGACCGGAGAGACGGCGCGGGTTAAGAATATATAGAGTTGCGTACTAAATAGTTTCTATAATAGTGGCTAAGGCCTTGTCAAATATATTTCGGAGTGTCATGGGAAGTACGTGAATAATGGTCTTTCAAATTAAACGGGCTCAGTTTGAGGAACATTTTTTGGTTCCAACTTGCGAAATCTACCGGATGTTATTAAATACTGCGAACATCATGACTTGGAGAAACAGAAGAAGCCATGATTGACCCAACCAGTTAAGCCTTTTCGATTTTTTATATAACACTACACAATGTATTCCAGCTGTTGATACGTTGATTGCTATCTTGAACGTTTGGAGCTGGTTTTCCAACAAAAATGAAATATTTGGGAGAAAATGTATCATCCCATATCAGTTTGTGTAAGACATAATGATATAGGGGGTACTCCCGCCAACGAAATAAAATCACTCATGCATTTAGCGAAGGTCCCTTTACCCATTTAAAACCATACTACTTTCCTAGAGGCTCATTTGATACCAAAATGACGACGATTATACCCAAATTACAAGTAAGTGAAGACATGTTGTGGCATATTTAGCAGCATGGTGCACAGAAGAGGTCATGCAATTCGTAGATTTTACGAGTTAACTTTTCGAGGAAGCGTAGAAAACCACTGTTTATCTTTTACTTATGCTTGTAGTGGAATACTGGCATTGCGTTCATGTAGTACTCTCTCCGGACCAGGGTGAGGCTCTCGAGAGTCCCGCCCCACCTCCTCAGGTTTTCCCGGGATAGCTGCCGAATGAGGTGACACAGAGACACGAAACTGTAGTACGTTCATATATATAAAAATATATATATATATATATATAACTGATTTTGCATATCTTGAAACAAATTTGAGGACAAGATCGTCGGCCCTTGACTCCAAACGGGACAAGCACAGAAATGTTCCCAAACATTCAAAGAGCCACCATTCGGAGTAATTACCACATATCAACGCCAAGCTCAGACCATGCTGTTCTTTCATCAAGGCGTACAACTCTTTGTAATTAGGGGCGCTTGGAATCGTTTGGAGGGGCGCCATTTCCTCGGATGGGAGCCACTGTTAAAATCCGTAGGGGGTGGGGGCCTTAGACTGACAATTTGCTGAGCTGAGGAAGGTGAATGGGTACACCGGTACATACAAAAGGGACATTTATTCCTCTCAATAGCCGCTCTTCGTCTAAAGAGGGCACCTATTCCCCTGATAGGGGTATCTTTAGCTTGAAAAATAATATGCTGAACGATTGGGGGACGTGGTGCATTGCAGTCCATCGTGGGTGTTTTTCCCCGGTCAGAGAGTCGTCACACTTCTTTGGATTGGGGGGGGGGCACATGCCCGAGTGTCCCTCCCTCTATTTAGAACCTCTGGTGCTGAGTAGCCCCATGAAAGTGGGCAGCGTCATCCCGATCGCTCCAATAGCCTGAGCACAGGACGATTTTGCAGTGGGCATGTTGGCGCCAAACCTTTGCTTGCTCTTAATTCTAGACACCATGATTTTGCTGACAAACACATTGGGCTTGGTAATCTGACTTTTCGAGACTCACAAACATTGCTAAATATGGTGTGTTCTTATAGCAGCACACCAAACTATGGAGGATGCAATATTATCCATAGAAGCCTGTTCAAACCAGACGTTTACCTTTTCTGTGCGTTTCGCGTGCGCCTGAACGAAACAAAAATCAGTCAGCTGAGCTTCCTTTGCTTAAACGCGAAATTCCTGAAGGTGGTGCCTTTGTTTAAAGACTTCGCGTGGCAATGATACACCTACTATGAAACGCATACAAACATCAGCAGAACCCTCTGATTCCATTTGGAATTATCTGAAGAACCCACGTAGAATGCGCCGAAACCGGCATGTCTAAAGAAAATACCAATATTTACGTGCGCAATAAGGTGTCACAATAAGCCGGAAAACCAAACGAAAATTACAACAACCGAGACAAACAACCGGAAAATTAAATCCCTCGGTTTACTTTTTGCTTTGATCATCATTAGCAAGACAAATTTTCGCACATAATTATTGTCGATCCGACACACTATAGACGTCGTCACAAATTTCGCTTGTTGTCACTCCACCTTACGAGGTTTATATCCAAGGATCCTGGCTCGTTGCAACTTTCTTAATAAGATAGCTAAAGAAATTACCTCGACAGATCATATACATTCACGTTTCATCTCTTTTTTGTATGCCTATACAAGTTGCACGGATTACGATTGCAAAGTTATCCACTTGTTCTTGCACCTTGCGCGATATCGCGAGCAATTTCAGAAAGCATGCCCCAAAGTCGGCACATGCAGTGGGGTTGTGCTGGGGCTCATCCAGTTGCCGACATCCATTGTGCGCAACAGGAAGCATGCCATGGGGACAGCTGTCCGCCTTTACCCATGACCGTTATGCACACGTTTTGTCAATGCACCATAGTAAAAAAAGTACGTTGTCACTACCTAGAACGAGGATCTGAAACCAAGCAGATGACGTAACAATTTAAGCCATGGAACGTTCACAGGTTCGCTAAAAACCGACGAAACTTCGATACACATAATGTGTTAAAGTGCATTCCTCAGCACTCTTGTATAAAACCTGCTACGGGACCACGAGCCTTTTTATTTAGAACCCGTAGGCTACGGTAGCAAATAGACTACCTTTGTCGTCACTTCTACATTTTGTTGGATCGACGTGCAATTTTGTATGCATGCTTACGTTATCAAGGGCAATTGAAGCAAGATGCATCCAGAAGGATTTTTGTTTGACTGTTAGGGGCACACCCTTGTGCACAAAGGACGGGACCTAAAGTTGTGCAATGCTCAGTCATTGCTACTGCCGTCAAGTATTCATCATTTGTAATGATTTCTGTAGATTTTCATGTCGTTAATTCCCAAGTTCAATGTGAAGTGCAATAAATCCGAGAAAAAAATGAGGCAATATGCGAAGACTGAGTTTCCTACATCTTTGGTGTAGTCTCAGTCCGACCACATTTACCTCCGCCCCACCAACACTTTGTTCTCTCAACGTGGGGCCATGTGAGGAGGGTTTTATCAACCAAATTGGGAACCACACTGCATCCATGTGTTGGGCCACACTAAAAGTTGTTTTTCTTCTAACTTCTCCATCCATGATTTTGGTTGTAGGTTGCAATGAAAATGGGGCGGTTTGGCCCGTCAATTGGTTAGCTGTATCCTCCAGTGAACTGGACCCACCCAAATGTTGGCGTCAGGTTTCCACTGTCAGGTTTTTTGTCAAATACCGCATTTTCCCGAAATTGATCAGACCCCATCAAGTAATGGCAGATGGAGCATGGATCCCAAATGCCCCAGAAGTGGCGGCGTCCACGATCAAAGCTAACAATGGTGATACAGTTGCACGACTAAATTATAAAACGGCAAGTTCGTTACGAATTCAAATCAAATCCGAATCGAGCAAAGTATATTTTCTACGCTCCTAACAAAAAACCGTATGACATTGACAACTTTGGGCTTAACCTTCACTGGACTGATAGCCCTTGCGGTTCGCAGAATTCCCAGAGCGGAAACCTGGCTACGCCATTGTGAATGAAGTTCTCTCGGAAAATGACACAAGCAAGTACGGACTTAAGGGCCGAGAAGAGAAGCATGTGGGTGGGTGGGTCCTTCGGTATTTTCAGGCTATTTTCAATTAGAAAATGCAGTTATGATCTTAGCATAATATTAACGATATCGTAGGCCTTAGCTCCTCTACCTTGGCATAAATATTATGGCAGCTGCGGGGGATATCACCCCACAAATTCCACAATAGGAGACTAGAAACTTGACAATTTTCGCCCAAACGCGAACTGAACACAATGACTATTCAGTAGGATACTGTGCCTCGCAATCATTTGTCTCCCCACAACTTTTTGTCTCAAACACAGCATGTTTTTCGATGATAGTGGTCCTACGCTAAGGAAGCCTCCATCAGTCGCACTAGGTTAACCCGTCCTGTGTCGGGGTGGGGGGTCTTCAATGGCCTCCACCTCAGGTTTTTCGCGGATAGTGAACGAACGGCGCGTGGCAGGGCGCCAAAATGTTGTATACCCTTTTCCACCTCAATTTGGCATGTTATGTCAAAATTTGTAGGTCAGGTCATCTAGGGTCAACGAGTTAGTCAAGGTCAAGTAAGGTCACCTAAAAAAGTTAAATCAGTCGTCACACTTTAACGGATACAGATATTTTGTTCAAACTTCCAGAATTTTCCTATTTTTATGGGTGCAACAAAACGTACGAGAGGAATTTTTCATTTTCCGTTTTTGACTGCACATACATTTTCCATATTTGACTCTTGCACTTCAAATATAATATTCTGGCTAAAGTAAGCTTTTTTTATTAAAGCAAGTTGACTTCCAACAACGTTTCTCGGTCTGATCTACCCGCTATAGAATGAAAATTAAAGGAAACTTTAAGTCAAAACTTTAAAATAAAAAAAATTGGGGGGGAGGGGGTACAAATTGTTATAGCGCTGGTAAATTTCGCTGTACTTTTCTGATTCCAAATAATTAATTTTTTTTCTCTCGAATATTCACAGAGCCAAAAACATGTAAGTCGTGAAAAGTCGTGAAAATCTACCCCCACTAGTTACGTCACTTTTAGGGGAAATTATTTTGTAGTGTAGATCCGGACCCTACTCGTCGAGCGCTTCCCGGTGACACCTCTTTCGTTTTCGTGTGAGGCCTAGCTTGGATTTTAGAGGGGGTTACTATCCCCCCGAGACGGGGTGTGAGGATCTGACCGTAAAGACGGCGTGGGTTAATTAGACCTTACACAGGCGATTATCACCGACAACCAAAGCCGCACAGACGCATCAATTATCACATACCACATACACAACACTCTCGGATGTCAGAGGGAGTTCTCGTTACTGACCGCCAGGCGATAGTCCTCGGTATTGACGATAAACATGCGTGGTGAACATGAGACGATACACACAATGTCCTCGGTTTTGCCGATGTCCTCGGTATTCCAAATCACATTGGAGGCCGACGATTGGAAGTTTTCTCCCAAATCAACCCCCTATCTTACTCGGCAGATCTTGCTCTATGACAGATAAAAAATTGATGCTTCTCTAGTGAAAACTAAGGGGTGTCCTCGTTAGTGACGGCCAGGCCATAGTCCTCGGTAGTCACGGCAAACACGTATGTGTGTGTGTGTGTGTGTGTGTGTGTGTGTGTGTGTGTGTGTGTGTGTGTGTGTGTGTGTGTGTGTGTGTGTGTGTGTGTGTGTGTGTGTGTGTGTGTGTGTGTGTGTGTGTGTGTGTGTGTGTGTGTGTGTGTGTGTGTGTGTGTGTGTGTGTGTGTGTGTGTGTGTGTGTGTGTGTGTGTGTGTGTGTGTGTGTGTGTGTGTGTGTGTGTGTGTGTGTGTGTGTGTGTGTGTGTGTGTGTGTGTGTGTGTGTGTGTGTGTGTGTGTGTGTGTGTGTGTGTGTGTGTGTGTGTGTGTGTGTGTGTGTGTGTGTGTGTGTGTGTGTGTGTGTGTGGACGAGCTGGCCGCTTCTGAGCGCACCCGTGCACCTCATTTTTCTGTTCGTCATTTGGTCACGCGTGCAGCTCTCATTGCCGGAGTTGGCAGATAACTGTCGGCTCTCTCAGAACTGCTTCATCTCTGTCGGGTTGTCGTCGGCAATCGACTCGCTCTGGATGGGGTCGCTCGGGTTGGAGTGGCTCCAGGCTGCGGCCGCTCGGGTTCGGGTTGCTCGGGCCAGGGTCGCTCTGGCTGGGGTCGTCCCGGACGATTGTCGGCCCCTGCCAGGGCAGCAGGCGGACACCGAGCCACCTGGCCATTTCCGCCGGTCCACAGTGCTTCCCGTGGGGTGTCGCATTTCCTGGTGCTAGTCCGCCGGACGGCTCTATCGGTGCAGCACGGACCACACAGATAACGGGGATGTTGTCAAAGGTGCGATACTGCTCTGCTCTGCCTGATACTGTCCTGCTCTGCCTTGGTCACACACAGATCCCAGCAGAGCCGGGAAATATCTCAGTCGGTGTGTGGCTGGGAATTATGGGCGCCTCAGTTGCTTCGGCTATATTGCGCTGGCAAATGTCTCCAATATTGCGACAGATATGCTATCGTCTGGCTCTGTGGCACTGCAGCTATTCACTCACGGTTGCGTACAAGAATAACAATATTGCGAGAGGTCCGCCATCGTCTGGCGTTGTAGCTATTCACACACACTGCGTACCAGTCCGTCAAAAATATCCGATGTTTAATACAACTAAGAATGGGTCTTAAGTGCTCCTGAGTTTTAGACATCGCGTGAGACGAAATGTACGACCCTCAATATACCAGGAGGTGCTGAGTTTACATCAAAAGTAGCGTTAGGGATTATGCTATATTACTCAGTAATATATCATAATATAGCTACATAATATTGAGTAATATAACATAATTCCTAGCCCTACTTTTGATGTAAACTCAGCACCTCCTGGTATATTGAGGGTCGTATATTTCGTCTCACGCAATGTCTAAAACATCCGATATTGCGATAGGAATGCTGCAAGTTTGACGCTGTAGCTATTCACGGGCAGCCATCGACCACCAGCCGTGCTGGCTTTGGGCCTAGAGTTGAGACAGAAATACGCACTGCATACGTAGAAAACATGTCATACATAGAAATGCATTATTGCGTGAAGACATGCACTGGCACAGCCAAAATTTGTATAATAGTGTGAAGGGCGGACACAAAATGTCACGATATCGAAAGCAAC
The DNA here is from genome assembly GCA_034440575.1 of Imbricaverruca yamaguchii. NCBI lineage: Eukaryota > Metazoa > Arthropoda > Thecostraca > Neoverrucidae > Imbricaverruca > Imbricaverruca yamaguchii. The sequence continues at coordinate 94,892 of JAOTOL010000702.1, read as the reverse complement.
CAGCGCGCGAAGCGCGCTTAAAATTTAGAGTTTCCGTGGCGAGAATCTCAAAATTTCTCCTGTGATCTAGTGTGTTTTTGGGTGCCAGAAAGAGGGCTTTGCTGCGCCTCTGGAAAGATGTCTTATGCACAGAAGGTATGCATTGTTCAGATTATCTGACATCACATTAAAAAGTGGTCCTTACAAAGAAGAGACTGCATCAAATAAATTGACATGTCATTACTTATAATGCGTTCCATTTCACAGAAGAGACGTCATTCCAGAGAAGGCATGCCATTACAAAGAAGGTATGTCATTACCTCCAATGTATGTCAAGGAGTGGTCTCACATATTATCGGAATGTCACGATAAAGGCGATTTCAAACTGCATTTCAACTTTGTTGAACACATTACATTTGCTCGCTGATTTCCGACATAACACGAACAGTATCATCCATCAGAAACCATTTTCTGTCTAACCTCACTCTCCGTTCACCACGTAACGTGAACTTTTCCAGAACGGTTGCTGGCTGCCAGTTCGGTCAGTTCAGCTGCAGCTCAGTTCGCACGCGCTGGCCAGCCGGCGGCCACCAGTCTGCTGACCGATGGTGGCTGGCAGTGCCGCGCGCGCCGCACGTCCATCGTGCCGGGCTCAGCCGCCGGCCATCATCATCAGTTATCGTTTCGGAGGACTAGCGCTTTTCCTCGTCCAGCCGTCACCCACGATCAGGCAACCGGGAGTGCGCGCCGCCCTGTCCTCCGCTGTCTCAGCGTGCCAAATGGTGCCTCGGCGCAGCGGAGACCTTGGCAGCATCCCTGATGAAGCGAACTCATCGATAAGCCACGTCATATTATGGAAATACCATAATGGCAGTAGGGTGCATGCCAAGAGGAAAAATATTGTTGGGTAGGTCCAGGTCCTCTGAAAAGGATTGCCGGAGAGCAACGAACTTCACTGACCGATGGCGGCGAAAACACCGCCGCCCCTCCGCCCCTCCCCCCCGAGTATTACAAGAACGAATAAGTCGATTTGAACGATTTGCGTGACAATGGACATCTCTGCACCGCACGACCTTGATACATATGGCTTTCAGAAGACAATGAGGTCATCGCCATGGGCCAAGGTCAAATACCTAAATATGATACTCTTCCTGATTACCATCTTGTGGTATGGAATCTAGGATGACAATGCGGAAGCTCCGCCGAAATCATGAAGTCGGTTATATTGCCATGGGTGTGGGCCGTCATTTTCTCACATCGCCATCTTCAAGGACATAGATCAAGGCCAAATTCATTAAATTTTGTATTAAAAAATATGCTGGGCCAACGTGAATGATTCCAACGGCAATCCAAAGCCGTTGGAATAGCAGTGCCTTGGACAAATGAGGAGGGGACGGAATTACCGACTAAGAGAAGCATCGTCGTGTGTTTGAGAGTCGCGTTGATGGTGTTCATCTGCCATACCATCCAGCTGTCAGACCACAGCGTCAAAACTCTTCACAAATACGGGACAATCACCACACCAAGTTGGTACGCTCGATGGAAAACAGTCAGTGGAAGTACACCGACAATCATCACTTCATAACATATACCTTCGAATTGTAATATCAGTTCTGTAAAAATAGAAGCCTTATCATTCAGCGTCAACTTCGCTGTCGGCTTCAACAAACAAGGCTACCTAGACACCATGACCGGCAGTCAGTGGTATTCCGACAGTGATATCGACTCGGAGTTTATCCAGGTCCCACCACGCACTGTGACGCGTTGAAAAACCGTCCCTCCCATGGATGTACTTCGAGACCCTGAGAAATCTTTGGAATGGTCAGCATAAAATGATAACAAGCGCAGATAAGGGTGGAGGAGTGGCAGTTCTAAACCAAAATGCCTACGTGTCAGGAATAAGCCTTCTTTTACACGATGTGGTGATATGCTAATCGGTATCAAAAGAATTGCTCAGAAGGAGAGTGGACAGTTTCGGAAATAGCTCGCATCATCCTCAGAAACTATTTGGACGGAAAAAGGCCAATGTAGTAGAACGCCTAACATACACTATTTTTTTCAAGAATAGCTTCCATACGAGGTCTGCCGAAAACTCACAAATCTAGTATGGCCATGTGCCCTCCAATATTTCAGATATAGGTATGTAATGTATCACATAAACCAGGGAAAACCAGCAAAATTCTTATCAGAGATGCTAGGCCAGAAAATTGATAGCCACTTCAGAAATTCTGGGGACGTACTAGATATAATTAGGGAGACGGACTTCGCCAACCAAAAGCTGACAAATTTTCATGTGAAATCCTTCTTCGCGGATGTCCCTATTTCAGGGGACATGACAGCGACTTCCACGGTATTAGACCAGCCAAATAATTTGGAGATTTCGGTACCAAAGAGACATTTCATACAACTTGTGCGCATAAGCATATAATTTGGACCAAAAAAACTTCAGACGTAAGGATATTACTACGTCAATTGTCTTACTATGGGTTCATCTTTTATTTCTGTTCTGGTATGTCTGTTCATGGAAACCCTTCATATTGATAATTGACGCAGTGTGAATCCATGATTCGCCCACACTCCTTTCAGCTGAGACACGTGCATGACTTAATGGTGATTGTAGCTGACCATGCCTATCTCGATATTGTGAACACTAATCTGAAAACCGTGTATCCATCGGTTCAGTTCACGTCAGAACAAGACAAGGCAATGTAGCAGAAATTGCTTTCTTGGACACATTGATTATGCGCTTTAGCCGTAAATGTAATTTTTCAGTGTACTGAAAATCCACTAATGAAAATTATATGTTGTACTACTTCTCCGGTCATAGCCATGACCCACAAACAAAGTTTCTGATGATTGTTTTGCAGTGTTTGTGGAATGTGTGCAGTGTTTTCTAGTTCCAGCCCGAGTGACGTAAGCAGAAATGTGCTATATTTCTACCTACCAGAATCTAACAGGATTTTGGCATATGTGGTGACGTTGTGAAACATTTCAAATACGGGTTCGCAGGTAAGGGATATTCGGGTGGTAGGACCGGGGTATCAAACTTTAAGAGTTGTATTGCAGTTTAATGCAGTGATAAATAATTCGTGAAATAGGGTGGAATGTGCCACCTATTGGAAAATGAGAAGACATCTTTGCCAAACAACTATCGACATCTTGCTTCTTGATGTGTCTGTGAAGTCTTCATGTCTCGTTTCTAACCGTGGTTTGTGTGTAAGTATCATGCTTATGCTTACCATTATAGATTGTGATGTATCTTGTGTCGAACGCGATTTCAAGTAGAGATTACTCATGGTAGGGTCTACTGTTCAAGATAATTTGCTGATAATATGCCATTCTTATCATTGTCATTAACATAAGTATCCATATAATAGGTGTCTCCCAAAATATACGAAACAGATGCACATATACAGGCTATTGGCTCAAAATTGAGCTTGAATGACTTAAGCGATATTGAAAACGACGTCACTTCCATGGGTAATATCGACATCTTCGTGGACTCCTTTCGACATCTCACACTTAACGAAAAGACAATATTTTAGGGCTGGCTTAATGTAGGCATCTATGAGACAAGTTTTGCACATACACCCTCATGAAGCAAACAAATAGGTTAGGTTTGGTTAGGTTGGGTTAGGCTAGGTTTCTGTTCTAAGTTATAAAAATTATTATTTTTAAAAACAATTTTGTGGCATATCTTTCCATGAAATTTATCCTCCAGAAATGGGTCAGGCTAGGTTAGGCTAGGATAATTTTTTAAGTTGAATATTTTTATGCCAAAAAAAATGTTTGAAAATCTTCGATTTTTAGAACAATTTGTTTTCTTGCATGGAAGGTTAGGCTAAGTTTGGTTAAGTTAGGCTACATTTTTTTGTTACTTTGAACATCATCTTTAATGCTGTCTTTCCCAACCCAAATCCAAGCCCATTTTTCGGTGTTACTTTGCCTCCCAACTGAAAAAGATCTCGGCTCCTATTAAAGTTGGAGCAGCGAAATTTGCAGGGTGGATGGGTACGGTAGTGAAATATATTGTGTGCAAATTTCATGACATTAGATCAATATATTCAAGATGAAGTGAGGTCAAAATGTCAGAATTTTCTGGATTTGCGTGGATTGGCTTGTCATTGTTATGGTTCACGGTGATTGTGTTTAAATGCAGCATGTTATCGGGTCATTACTTGCTCCAGTTACTGGAACCGGGCAACCCGTCCGACTGCTCCGTTGGGTGGCTCGGAGCAATCGGCTTCCCAAAGAAAGGAGTGAAGTACCTGCATGAATACAGTATTGAAAAGCTTAGATACACAATGACAAGCAGTAGTTTTGAAGATGCGTAGGGAGTAACATGCAAAGTGACATCAATCGCATGACGGTCATTTTCATTTATGAGAACATTCCAGTTGACCAATTTGGTTCCTTTAACCTGTCATGGACTTAACCTGACTTGACCTCGGTGACCAAACATGACCTTGAAACTATATTGCATAACAATACACATCAAATAAATCGCTAGTGTCGCCAAGAACACCTTCCTTTGCGAATATTTGGGAAGCTCATCAGCACCGATTTTAGTTGTCTCGTGCAGCGACTTTTTTTTGCTTTAACGGCCCCCAATTCGAATAATGTTCGGTCGATTTCCGTTTTCTGGCTTTAAACAATGTGCCGGTCATTTCTAAGCAGGTACCCAAGGAATGTCGTAAATCGGCCGGTAAAATCTTGAGTTATGTGCGAAAAGCAGGAGGGGTGGGCGGATTTCACCGCCTCCAGGGCGCGTGCTAAGCTAGCCTAACCTCCCATTGAAGATATAATCATAGATTGACAATCAAATTGGGTATTTTGATAGATGGAACACTGCTGTTCTTGTTGTGGCAAGATAGTTGTCTAAACTAAGATGTCTCGGAATGAAGTGTGAACTCAAAGGTGCATATTGAAGTATATGTCTGTCCTTATTTTCAGTCTGAATTCTCCATCTCAACCTTCCCGTGAGAGCGTAGTTTCCGCCTCCAACCTCTCCTGTCTCGATCTTCCGTCTGCATTAGAAGTCGGCCCCAGCCCAGCCTCTGCCTGCTGAGATTCAGAGTTGCACCACCCTAATGAGACTGAGATCAGCTTGGTTGCTGTTACTCCAAGGAAGAAGTTCACATTAACAATTTTCTCAATAATGAGAATCTTGGGGACAACTGCTAATGTGGTCATGTAAACAGCAGGTCAGGGTTTTTGCATTGTGGAAAGAGCGGGGATACAACGAATATGCAACCGGTTTAATGGTTCTAGCTTACCATGCAAAATATTGACAACTTTTAGATGCCTTTTAATTTTTTTCCACGAACAAAGATAAGCCTGTTGTTGATGCCAAAATAGTGCTGGCAATACAGTGCATTTACCAGCATTGCCATTAAACCAAGAATAATTACAGGATGGGCACCCTCCAAATCCATCCCAACCTTCATTCAAATCCTAGGCACGTCATTGGGGGGGGGGAGGGGCGGGGGCTGACGACAAAATCAGAAAGTTGCCCCCCCCCAAACGGGTGGGCTAGATCCGCTAGTGGAGTCACCCGCAGAGGTACAACTAGGGGGGGGCGGTGGCCCAGCTACCTATTTAGGAACCAAAAATACACTGGATGAAACAAGAAATTGTGAAATTTTCACCACGTAAAATAAAAAAGTGTTCGCGTGTCTAGTGCCCCGAAGGCGTTCTCTGTTTCATAACAATTTTTGGGTTGCCCTTCTCCACCCCCAGCCTCCTAAAGAAAATCCCTGCTGCTTCACTGGTCACCCTCATGGGGTTCGTTCACTCAAGAGCTCACTTGCTCATGCTTGTTAACATGGAAGCCGGCAGCTAAGGGTCGTTATGTTACTGGGAGGAACGCCAGCGCCTGTAGCGGCATCGTCGGATGTAGATGAGCCGGCTTACTTTAAATTAACAGCGTAAAACGGTCACCCAGAGGTACCATTGGACATAAATGAGCCCAATTACAAATACACGAGCGCTACATAACCTGGCATGATTTCACCCCTCCCCAGTGGAACGCATGCTACTAATTACGCACGAGTATGTCTGCTAGAACCCCAGAAAACGGACTTGTGTTTGGTTCCCAGGTGCCCAGTTGTAGGATGTTGAGGATAGGTTAGAAGGAGTAATGAAGTGTAATGGAGAGAGTACAATAGTAATTGTGCAGGTTGGTGTGAATGATGTAGGAAGAGTTAAAGCAAAGGAATCAATAAAAGAGTATTGGGCTTTGATAGGTAGGTTAGCAGGAAGTATGAAGAGAAGATTGGTAACAGCCATCCTTCCTATGGTAAATGGAAGTGTAGAATGATATTAGAGGGACATTGGGCTGAATACCAGGGAGGCCAAGATTTGCAAGGAGCTTGGGGTGAGGTTATTGGATTTGTGAGGGTATTTTTGGGAGGACTGAAGTGTGCATTAGATGGGTTACAGCTGAGCAAGAGAGGAGTGAAATTGCACAGCAATGGGTATGAGCAGGCTTTCAGCAGGAAACAGGGAAACTAGGCAGGTAGGACATTGGGGGATGTAGCTAATAAAGAGAGAAGCATTGCAAGCAAGGGAACATTGAGGCAGGGCTGAAGAATAGTGTTCAAAATTGCTGATGACATCAAGCTGGCAGGAGTGACTAACCGTAGTGATCAATCTAGTAATATTCAACTGGACTTGGAGGACCCAAAAAAATGGGCTGGTCAATGGCAGATGCCTTTCAACTATGATAAGTGTAAGGTTATGCGTCTGTGGTCTAGAGGTATAAATATAAATAAATAAACTGGATGTTATTGAAGAGGAAAAGAGCTTAGGTATGTTGGTTTCAAAAGACCTTAGATCAGAAAAAACAACGTATCTCAGCTAGGAACGGGGCAGCCAGAATGCTGATACTCATTGATAAGAATGTGAAATATAAGAGCAAGGAAGTCATGAAACAAACTGTACTTAGCATATGTGCGACCCCGCTTGCAATAATCCGCACAAGCATGGAGCCCATACCAAGGGCTCCATGCTTGTGCATGCAATATATATATATATATATATATATATATATATATATATATATATATATATATATATATATATATATATATATATTGCATATTCAGCTATATCTCCGCATTATATGTCACATGACATGTCAGCTTACAGAGATATATCAGCTTGTAAGGACATTTCTCTTCACTTCAAAGCTTCATCACTTTGAGAACACATTATATTGCAATTCCGTCTAATATTTGTATTTTAAAAGATCATCCAACAAAACTTGTATGTACATCTTCTTTTTCACAACCATTGGACACCTTAATACCCCATTGGATTGTACATACATGCCGTCTAGAAATCCGCATCACATCGTCATAAGTCCCGTCTCGGGAGGGGGGTCTTCAACCGCCCCCCTCAGGTTTTTCGCGGATAGCGGACGAACGGCGCGCGGCAGCGCACCCAAATTTGGCATACTTTTTCCCACATCAATTTGACCTGCCGATTAAAAAGTTTTAGGCCAGATCATGTAGGGTCAACGAGTTAGTCAAGGTCAAGTGAGGTCACCTCCAAAAAAGTTCAACCAGTCGTCACGCTTTAATGGATAAAGATATTTTAATGAAACTTTCAGCGTTTGCTTATCTTTACGGATGCAACAAAACATATCAGTTGATTTTTTCGTTTTTGACTACATATAATTTTTGCGTATTTGCCATATTGCAGTTCAAATACAGGATTATGGTTAAAGTAAGCATTTTTTATTAGGACAAGTTGGCTTCCAACAACGTTTCTCGGTCTGCTCTATCCATTGGAAAAGGAAAATTAAAGAAAACTTGACAACGAAAAATTTTGAAATTTCAAAAATACTTTATTTTTATTTTTGGAGGGCCAAAAGAAATTATAGCACTGGTCGATTTCGCTGTCCTTTTCTCATTCCAAATAAATTTTGCTTTTACATATATCCCCCAAAATGAACTCCCCAGAGTAAAAATCATAATATAAGTCGTGAAAAGTCGTGAAAATCTAGCCCCCTGGTGACTTCACTTTTGGGGATTTTTTTTGGTGGACTAGGACCCCACTCGTCGAGCGCTTTCCGATGACACCTCTTTCGTTTTCGTGCGATGCTTAGTTTGGATTTTAGAGGGGTCTTCGACCGCCCCCCCCCCCAAGACGGGGTGTGAGGATTTGACCAGAAAGACGGCGCGGGTTAAAATGCGTGCCTATATCCCAGCAGGCTATGTTTTTCATCAGCCTGGGTCACCAACTGCGGCAGCAATCAGGCTATTGCTTCTTTGTACTCTCCCTCCCTGGTTGGCATCCGTACATAGCAGCCCTAACCACCTCTGTTCCCTAATACGTCACATTGGGGTGAGTATTGCCGTACCGTCTCTTGGCCCACTACCCTCATGTCACCGATAGAATACCTCTACACATGGCAGTGATCGAGTACGGGGGTGTTGTACTGCTTTCGAATGCTTGATATATGTTTTTATGTACGAGCATACTGGGTTCTTTCTGTTTCTCCTATACAAGAATTGAGGTGTATTTTGCGCATGATATGCCATACACTGCAAAATTTGTCCTATACCCAATCGCCCAACCAAAGGTGAATTGAATTGCAATGGGATCCTTCACGTTTCACCCCCTCCCCTTCATGGACACGTTTACATAAGATCCAGTTATTTGCTTACGCTTGCTTCCCCTGGGCCCTACCTCGTATACTTTTCTGGGTTTTATTATTCACAAGATTATCTCGAAGATTTCTCCCTCTTTTATAAGGTACCATTGAGTCTCTTAGAAATGCCTTTTTAACTTTTCCGAGCTGCCCAAAAGATAACGTTTTTCTCTGACAATTTCATTATATGAGTCAAATAGCTGCTAAAAGTAATGATAAAGGGACTTCTTCCCGCCAAGCCTTCCCAACATTTGTGATTTGTCATTTCCCCTCCGAATTTTGGTAATCCGATCCAGACTTTTGTTAGTGATACTCTGAGGATATCTCATCCAAGCTAACCTACCTCTTAGTGTCTCAGTCTGCCGCCAGTAGCCCTGCTCACCCGCCTCCACCGTAGATAAATCCTCTTCTAATGCATGGTCAGCCCAGGAGAACAGCGCGCTTGACATTAAGAGGGTAATCTGATGAAAATGTAAGCGCGCCTTCTCATCCGCCTCCACCGTAGATAAATCCTCTTCTAATGCATGGTCAGCCCAGGAGAACAGCGCGCTTGACATTAAGAGGGTAATCTGATGAAAATGTAAGTGCTCCTTGGTATCCGTGAGCTCGGAAAAAATTGCAGTCTGTGAGGAATTTCCCCTTTTGCAACCCCATCACGAAGCCCAGAACTATATTGTTGCTGCTGAAAACCTTAGATCCGTTGGAATGTTGGGATTACACTACCCCTTTTGCACATTGTGATCAGAATTCTCTATCCTAAGGTTGTTTTCATCTAAAGCCATACTTATCATCTCCAGCACCTTGTTTGTTGAAATATCTGGGCTTGATCTGGCCTCTAATGCCAGCCGACAGGCCTGAATTTCCTGCACACGAGACACGCTGGGACATAATTTTGTCATATCCGCAGAACATAGTCTAAAGTGCACGAGGCGCCATCAGTGTTTCACCCGCATGGACAGCATTAATGAAATCGCTACCGCAACCAAGCTACTACCATAAAACAAACATATATAAACAAATAAATAAATAAATAACACATTCACACATACTGAAGAAGTTTGGTACCTGAACATCATGCGCAAATACCATGAGTCGACACACTGTTGTGTCGGTAAAACATTGATTAATTATCGAGCCCCAGCACCATACACTGACGGCCAGCCACATATTTCACCGAAGCAGCGTCAATGGAACAATTATAATCTATTCAAATTCTCCATTGCGAGCCAAAGCTTGCGTGAAGACTGTGCCCTGCTATCAAGCGCCTGTCCTCTCTTTGGTGGTTAGTTTCAAACGCTGCGTTTTGTTTATCTACCATCTTGAAAAAAAAAAAATATGGCGACTGGTTTGGCACCAATTCAGGCTAACGGCCATAGCAATTTATATGCTAAAGAAGGCACACCAGTTTCCCGTAATAGGCTGTATTTCACCACTCGACTTGCTTCATTTAAGAGTGTGACGCTTTCTGCATAAAAATAGCGTTTTGGCTTTTGATCGATGACCCATACCTGATTGAAGCAGAAATGAAAGTTCTCTTGAATTAATAGAAGCAAGAAAAAGCAACAATAAGATGCTTCATAAAGCTCGATTCGCATACTAGATGTGACGAATATAAATGAGCAAAAGTATTCTGACAACGGTTACATGCCTCTTTCGGCGCCAAAGCAAAGCACACACCTAAAACCTATTCATTACTCTGACAGCTTGCAGAATCGCTACCGCAACGAGTCTGTTCCCACAATACAAAAACATGAAGTCTTCTTTAAAGATACACATACTTGCATAAGTTTAATTATTTGTATCTTGATATTTAGTATTTAGTCTCGGAATCTCCCGGTTACGACGCAAAATATACACACTCACAAAACAATAGACATGCAAAGTTCGGAATGACGCAAACACCAGAGGCTAATAACTAAGACGGCTCTACTAGAAAACAGGTGGCGAAGAAAACAAAGTGTATTCGGTAAAAGTAGCGCTGTAATTTTACATGGGTAGTGGTATGGCCGCCGACTCGGAAGGGAATTCGACGAAGTTCTAAAACACGCGGTAACGCCTCGGTCCTGCCCGACGTGTAACCAACCAGCGCCTGGCTTGGCGTTTTAACCGATCCACATCAGGGCAAGTTTTTGGCGGCAAACGTCAGCCACCTAGCCATGCTCCACAGGTCGATTTTCATTTCGTCCACCTCCTGTGGAGTTTTTCAAACCTGCTCTGCTTTGGCCAGTCGACGGAGCGCTGCTCGGTCCGGACTCAAATCCTCGCAGAATGCTCCCATCAATATCCCCTATCCGGTCCGACACCATCCGAAGCAATACCACTGGTCTAGTCTCCAAATATGCTAGCTGCGTTCATAGCGGATCACGGGCAGATTTTGAACCAGCCGTCAAGCTATCGAGTTAAGGGAACAGTTCACGCAGATTTAGCTCGCTAGAATGTAGCTGGCCTGTCAAGCAGGAGCTGGCTCACCACCGAATGGCTTCAACAAGCGGATCGCCCCATTGCCTTTGTCTTGTGCCAACAACTGTCCGGTCGGCACCCGTGACAGAAGTGACGGTGCCCGGCTCAGATACGACCGACTGCAACTCCTTATGAATGTCGTTTGCCTTTCCAGAAGTGTACCAAGTATTTCGCACCCGGTTCAGCGAAAACAGCGATATGTTTCTTTTGATGCGCCGACCTACCAGCCAATACGGGACCAACTTCATCCAGCTGCTTCTGCACCATAACAAATGAGAGGTATTTTCGTTCGTCAAAATACACAGCCGATAGCTGAGATCCTGATGCAGCAGACTGCCTTCTCTACGCTGTTGTGCCTCTCGTAGCTGCTCTGAACCATTCGTCTATCTTATGGTCAACGACACACGTGGCATTGTGTGGAGCTATTCGGTGGATATCAGATTAAAAGCTATTCACAATAGCAGCTACTGCAGCGGTTCGAGACAGTATTTGCCTGCAGCAAATGCTGTGCCTGCCAAATTCTTCAGGGTCCCGTTGAGGCGCCGTCTCGTCGTCCCAAATGCTCTCTTCAGTGCACGTGCTCAAACTATGCACCCTTGCTCACACGTACGCTGTGCATACGATAAAGTGCACACATACATGGTAAGGTGGCCATTATGGCTCGGATCATATGACGGCCCAGGTCGATATTTGGATTGGAGATTTCCCCGGCCTAGGGAATCCAGACTGCTCTGAGTGAAAGGGGATGAAGCATACAGTGCTCCATTCCAAAACCAAAGGAACACCATAGCCCGGATGGTCCTTGGATCTGACACTGCAATTAACATTTTCTTTAACCTGGATGTTTTTATGTTCGTATTGCATTTTGTTGATATAGATGGACATAGATGGACATAGATGGAACATAGATGGACCGCTGCAGGGGAAGTGGGTGGAGCAGGGCACATATTCCCCCACGGAAAGGTGGTACACACATACCTCTCAAACCGAGAGAGGACAACGCTCCAGGGAGGTCCGAGTGTTCCCACCCTCCAGCTCAGCGATATTTTTTTCAGCCAAAGGCGTCCCATTGAGAGGAATAGGCGCTCTTCAGAGAATGAAAGGCGCCTCAATGCGAAGCTATGGTGTAGCCTCCCCCTTGGCCAGCAAATTTTCACCTGGAGGCGTGCCTCTGAGGAAATGGCGCCCACCCAGAAGCCGAGTACTGTCCCTCCAATGAAAATTCCTGGATTTAAGGTGCAGATCATGAAATATCATTCAAGTAAGGGAAAAGGCGCTTAGAATGTACCAAGCATGGATATTACAATGTAGAAATAAATCAGGCAAAGATCCAACACCAAAAAAACATAGATGCACTGAACAGCCTGCGTGAGTTTGGCATGCACGCAGACATTCTGTTCCCTACAACTGCAGGCATTGCTATCTGAGAGGACGCTTCAATGAGGACTGAAACAAATCTGCGGACTCTGATGGTAAGAATGTATGGCATGCTCATGGCAACCACGAGCTGCCCGCCTGTTGCGATCCATGCCGCCGTTGTGATGAGCACCAGTGACTGTACGGTGAGGAGTTCTGCGGGTTGCTCTGCGCTACATTCCAAGGGAATGGAATCTGAGTCCGAATTGGTGAGGGTTCTGTGATTTTAAGACGAAAATTCAGGCCTGAATAGATAACGAACTGTGAATCGGTCATCCATTGCATTTGTTATTAAGCACATTATCTAAAAGGTTGAACTTGAGCCTTTCATTCCTCGAAGTGAATGGCTGCTTCATTTACTTAACTGAGTTTGTGAGATGATGCCGGAAACCAGGATAGTGTAGCGAGCATGTAGCTGAGAAAGAACCGCAGCCACTTTTTCATGTGGGTGTTCTCGTACAAGTTTCAAGACATTAACTCAATCAGTATGTCGGTGTACTTGACAACAGAGCTTTCTAGATGCTTCCATATCTAGCTACAAATGCATTATCACACCCGAGTTTTGCAGATATAGCTGGGAGACTGGTGTGCTACGTCTCATGTGAAGCTTACTTTGATTGGAGTTGTGACTGTGTTTTTATTCAGAGGAACAATACGTTGATGTTCTCGAAGTGTATATTAAGTCCATTTTGAAGCAACAAGGCGTCATCAGGTGAATAGCCTTCGAATGTTCCTTGAATAATAATTTGCTGATTACGAGGTTCCGCAATGACCATCAGATTGTTGTCGGATAATCATGTCCGGATAATTTTGGACTCATAAAGCTGCTGTGGTCTGCATGCCGTCGGCCCCGTGGTCGTGACGCTGAAGAGCAATGGAAGAGCAATGGACAACGTGAAATGCCTTGCTTACTTCCGAGGGTAATATTGTGTGATGACGGGAGACTTCCTTCACACAATTTTGATCGTTTTGCGCATATCGCTACGAGACCAGCCAGTCGCCACTTGAAGCTGTCCTAATGGCGTCACATAAATTCAGCTTTCATAAAAACTATCATCTATAGTTGATAACTTTGATATTCTCCAGCACATGCATTATATATAAAAGCTATGAACTAGCCGACAGCTTCGTGAAGTTGCTCTGCAAACAAATGCCATGCCATTATCCAGCTTTTGAACTCATCACGCCAGTTTTGTCTATCTGATGCGATTTATTTTCAGCGTAAGAATTTAGGAAAGATTATGCAAGGTACGTTAAACTCTAACTTCAACCTTACTGGAAACAAAATATTTTTCATTATTTAGGGTGCGAGACATTTATTCGGGAATGGGTTAAACCGGTGAGATGCTTACGGGAAAAGTCGTAAAGCCGTGTGCGCTTTCAGATTATGAGACATAAGAACCCAGACAACATGCCGTCATCGACATGATTGACCAAAAGATCAGTAGCTATTTATGTGGGCAAATCAGGACTGCATCGCCTTCCACACATTTATCCAGCTGCATGAAATCCGATACTGCAATACTGCAGCACATTTGGAGCGACGCGCGGCCGCGCTCCGAGAGCATTCCTGCCGTTCGCACCTTCCGTCCCCGCCGACTGCGCAATCGGTGGCGCCGGCCGGACTCCGTCGTGTGACTTGGCGACGCCAATGCAGACGCCGACGCGCGCGTCACCGGCAAATGAATGGGACGCCGACGCGCGTCAAAGCATTAATGTTATCGGGCTCTCGGCTGCGGCATCGGGCCGGCGACGGGCGCGAACGAAGCGGGCCGCTGCCGAGGCCGAGCGTCAGGTCCGCTTCACGTCGACCGAGTGAAAACAAGCGGCGCGAATATTCGCGCGGGCGCGGGCATCCGTCGGATTATCGCGGGCGGGTGGAGCGGCCGCCGCCGACGAGCCTTCAATCTGGCGCCAGGAGAACCAAGTGGCGAGCGAGATTCGACGTGTCGACCGGCGATATCGGTACCGGGGAAGCTCCTACTGGCTTAGAACGCTATAGCCAACAGAGCTGACGGCACCGGTGCCAGCTCTGGCGCCGGTGGTGTCGGCGCCGCGCTCAGTGATTCTCCTCCAGTGGGGCTAAGAGAACCGACGTACAGCAATTTCGCTCCTCAGAGGGAAGGTGGTGAGGATCTTGCCTGCGGAGCGGCCGGAGCCGGGGATCTCACTGAGATGATGATAAGGCATCCGATGGATAGCGAGGGCTTCCCATGGCTTCTGATGGATAGCGTCTCGTTAATTAGATTGGCGAGTTACCATATTGACTCCCATTGGGTAAATTCCCAGATTCCAAGCTTCCCCCTCCCCAGTGATGACTAAGGCGGTTCAGCCCTTTGACGTTGCGAAAATATAGGTCGTAGAGCTTAGTTGGAAGAACCAGTGTGTTGCAACGGACGACATCTCGCTACTGGAATGCAATCATTTCAGAGAGGTCAATTAGACGATATGTTAAAGGTGAAATTTTCGGGAGAAAAATCTAGATTCATGGTGACGATTTTGAAGGGGAAAAAGTAAACTAATAGTGCATATCTATATCGCAGAATAAGACGAATCAAAAGGCATATCCGAAACACATCTTGCTGAACGTTTGACGCGAGGCATGTTTGATGTTATTATTCTCCATCGATCTTCTAGAGGTGATGCTTGTAGTAGCCGCCCCTCACATACCCACAGCCTCTCAGCTCCGCGATGAGCCGAGTATGTCTGGTCATCCATCTCGACTTGCCTTCGTCTATGTTCTGAGCAAAGTCCTCCACTACCATCTTCAACTGTCTTGTCCTTTTGGAACCAGTACCGACGACTAGCTACTTGATGCCGTACAGGCTACACCTCGATCTTCAGTACCTACAAGGTGGGGCTGGTACGACTTCCACTGGAGTTTCTTCCCCAGGATCTCCTGGGCCTTACCCAATGACGTCCCCAGCTTCTCTGCGATCGGTCTCACGTGGGTCTTCGGACGCCACCAGACACACGCCGACGGCAGTGGGTGGAGTGCGAGCCAGAGACAAGACATGTCGCACCGCGACTAAGGAACGGAGCGTTGGACCAGCCAATGAAAAGCGTTCGTTTTGGCACGTCTCTGGGATTGTTGAGCAATAAGTGAAGACGGAAGTCTTCACTTTGTTTTGTTTTTGCGTCTCCAGCACAAGCTTAGTAAAGTATTTAGCATGCCATCGTTTTGTCTCGCTTCAATAAATGAACTACTGATACCTAGTTTTGTCACTGATGATATCGTGGGCGACTTGATTGATTATGCTAATCATGACGACTAAGCTGAACATCTAGAAAATGTTGTTCACAAAGTACTTAAATCGAACCAGTACAGAGCAAGATTCATTCACAAGCAAGCAAAGCAAAGCAAAGCAAACCGACCAACCAAGCAAAGAGCACCAAAGACCTCTTTCGCCTCTCGCAACCGAGTACCAGCACGGATAAGCAGCCTAGTGCGACGAGAAGCCAAACACCACCAAGAAGCTTTAGTGTCACTGGCACGACGGAATGGCCATTTGCCAACGTGCATCAGCAACGGTGCAACATAAACAGCCAGGTTGCGCCGGAGGCTCGCTGCGATAGCCACGCCAACGCCAGCTGTCCAACCAAAGGACACCAAGGGCACGGCAGACATCGACCACAAACCGCCCGACCAGCTGCCACAATCTCGCCGATATCGGCAATAAGTGTATTTCCTTCTTCTCCTACCCCGCCACCAAACCCAAGACCCACACTGAACACTCTAACTCACTATGCCCACCAACACCACAACAAACGAGCCGACGGGGGATTTCTACCTCTGCCGCCGGGTCGATGGTTTTCCCATGACCAACCTTGACCACTGGAAGGTGGAGACTGAGATCATCCGTCAGATACAAGCTCCCCTACACACACGCCAACTAAAATCGGGAGCTCTTGATCCAGGCCTGTAACACCAAGGACGCAAACATATTAGCACACGTCAAATACATTTCAAGCAAACAGGTCACAAGAGCACTAGATACACACTGGAACACCTCTCAGGGCATTATACATACATAGGAGCTGGAGTGGAGGCCAGAGGGGAGACTGGCTCGCAGATTTGCGAGCCAGGGAATCTCGGTCTACCGGCCCCCTCAAACAAACCAAACACTCACAATTTCATCCTGACTTTCAACTCCAAACAGCGGCCCACACATGTCAAAGCTGGTTGCATCACATACAAAGTAGCACCACGCGCACCCCTCCCTCAGCGCTGCTCCTTTTGTCAAGGATATAGCCACACGAGGGTGGCTGCAAACACACAAACCCCGCATGTGGCCTCTGTGTCGGCCCTCACTACACCAACAACTGCAATTGTACAACACGGAAATGCGTGGGCTGCGACGGGAACCACGGCTCCCGGGACTGGGCTTGTCCTCGGTGGAGGAAGGAGAAAGACATCCTCCGACTCATCCACATCGAGGGCATAGCCCCGTCGCGGGCAAGGGAGTGGGGCGCCAAGCAGTACCAGGTGCTCCCCAATCAGCCCACACACACACACAGACACACACACACAGACACACACACACCTACACACAGACACACAGTATACAGTTAAACCCGGTTCATACCTGGTAATTCGAAGCGTCAATCATTCGTAAAACGAACCGATATCGAGCGTCAAACAGAAGATAGACGTAAAACGAGCGGAAATAGAGCGAGAATAAAAACGTTCATTTTACGCTTCCCTGCGAATCAATGACGCCAATGAGACCATTCTGTTGCGATTGCCGCCGATTCAAGTTTTGTGGAAATCCTGAATGCTTGCACCGCTGCCAGCTGAGATATACCGCGAGTTATATTCTGACATTTTTGCTTTTAAATTATCGACAACTGATTTTTCCGTCCAAGAACCATGGAAGATGAAGATTTCCTCATGCTTCGCTCATGGGGTCTAGCCCTGACCCACCGTTGCGCCGTGTTTGGGTGAGAGTCCCTGCAATTGATTCCTGTGCAGGGGGAGCATGCAACATTCATGCGAGAGCCAAGAGATGACACCGATAATTTTAATGCAAACAACCGCATGAGTCCTGCAAGTTTCAATTAAGCATCACCATTAATTAAGTATTAAGTAATTAAGATGGTGATGCTGAGTGCATCATATATATATATGCAGGTTTCGTTGAATACGACTGCGAGTTTAGCGTTGATGATCTTCTTGCATGTAGATTGCATTGAGCGTATTTTGCTCCTTGTCTCTTCATTGTGTTTATGTAGTATTTCGCCGTAGTGCATGATGGTCAATATTGCGATTAGTACATAGGACATATATGTATTCGGTCGACGTTTCGTTGTAACCTAAGGCGTTTTCAGGACTATGGGTTGGTAAGTCACATTCGTGAAATATACACGTTTGGAATTATGCTTTTGTTGGCTATTCGCTTGCGTTATGTGAGTGGGCGTCAGGGTTACTGGAAATTTATATTTCCAGTGTCACACTGCAAGGCATGTCACTGTGGGGTGCAGGCTGCCCCTCGTAGAGTTTGAGTGTTCCGCGTGCGTTGATTTGCTTCATGTCTGCATCTATATGTCTGATGTAAATTGCCTCTAGGGCAATACGACGTCGTTTGTTGTGGGTGGTTGGAAGTATTTTAGTGTTTTCTACCAGTAATTTCCTTGTCAGCGCTGTGCTGTGATGTTCGTGTGTATGAGAGTGGCCCGCCGTTTTGTAGGTGCATTGTGAGTCTTCGACTAAGTGTAGTGATTGTTTTTCCGATGTATCCACTGTGAGGTAGGAGTGCGCAGACTTCTAAGGTGCAATTGTAGTGGTATATCAAATGTGTTTGTTTGAGTGGTGATGGGTAATGCGCGGTGTTGTTTTTCATCAGTAGTGGTGCTGTAGTTGGGCTGTTGTAGTATATGTTCAGTTTGATTTTGTCTGCTGGTTTTGTGGTATTGCAGTCTTTCCGAATAATATTTTTGAGTGCCGTTTCATCTTGTTTGTACCCTAGCGTCATTGTGTTTCTATAGTACAGGTGGTAAGTGTCACTGTCTTTTGTAATGGCTTGTTTTGTGGCAAGGTGTTTTGTGATGGCAATCGATATTAGTTGGTCTATGCGTGATATCGGGTAGTTGTTATTTGCCAGTGTTTGTTTTACTTGTTTTAGCTCGTGATGCATATTGTGCCATGTGGATCTGTGTCTAAGTGCACGGTGCATGCACGATTTGATGACACTGTCCTTGTATCGATCAGGGCAGTCACTTGCTCCATTGAGACATCTCCCTGAGCCCGTTGGTTTGTGATGGACGCCGGTGATGAAGATGCTGTCCGTGGCGTCGATGGTTACGTCTAGGAAGCTGATCCTGTTGTCTCCGGCTTCTTCGATGGTGAATTTCAGTCCGGATGTTGTCTCCAGTCGTTGTTTCAGCTGGTGTAGTGTGTTGGTGTCACGAATGTCTACCAAGATGTCGTCGACGTATCTACAGTAGGTAAATGGCCTGACCCGATCTTTGGCCAGTACTTCGTTTTCCACAGAAGACATGAAAGCTTCGGCAAGGAGGGGGCGTAGTGGTGAGCCCATTGCCACGCCGTCTATTTGATAGTACAGTTGTCCTTGTGGGCATACGAAGGGCGTTTTTGTGGTGCACATCCGTAGGAGGGCGCGCATGATGTTCTCTGGTATGTCTGGCGGGGCCAGGTCCTCATGGTGGTAGGCATATTCGGCGATGATCTTGATCGTTCTCTCGATGGGAACACTGATGAACAGGTTGTTCACATCGAGTGAAGCCAGTTGTCCCTCGCATGTCTTGGTTTTTAGAAGGTCAATGAATTCTGTTGACGATTTCAGTTTCAATTTGAAGACCAGGCATTGAACATGAAATGGCTGAAAACCAAGGCTTTTTTTTGTTGGGGGGGGAAGGCGGGACTGCCCATCTATTTTGTCAATACTAACCACGTCCCTAATTTGTCCTCCCCTCCCCCAATTTGGAAACCGCGGCTACACCCATGCTCCCTTGCGCAGTTATAACCTTTGTCACGCAGCAAGATCAACGACGTGCTGACAAAAGTCCTTTGAAGGAGCGTTGCAAGTTGGCCGGCGGGTTGTTGAATTATTTTCCTCCACGAAAATATTCTTGTGCTTCCCATGTACTGTGTATCCCATGTATCCCATGCTCCCATGTATTGAGCGCTTCTCAGTACGACCAGACGGACGGTGTTCAATGCACCAATATTCCGCCCTAGTGTGCAGTTAGCTGACCAGTCTGCCATCGGATGCTAGCTGCTCGTCATGGGAACCATGAAAATAATGGAGTCTTTGGTTTTCTTCCATTCTGCAAAGCTGGTTCATTTCTAAATATATTGCTAATTCCTGTCAACCCAAGGAGCAGAAAGCTTATTCTCGATCACAAGCGAATGGCCACCTTCTCTGTCCACCGGCGGAGGCAATGGAGAGCTGACAGCGCTGTAGCTTCCTCAGATGGGGCACCGAATGGCGAATGGCCACCTTCACTGTCCACCGGCGGTGGAGATTGAGAGCTGACAGGGCTGTGACTTTTCCTCAGTTATTATGGACGTCGCGGTATGACATGCATCCGCTCACCACTGCCCATGGATCCAGATGTTTAAATGATTGCATTACTGTCACGAATCCCAAATCGGCCCACCGGAGCGATCACACTCACGACTCCAGGCCCGGATTTAGCTGACCGGAAGTGGGACACTATTTCTTGTCTTCTGATTCCCACTAGGGTTTTGACTGCCCAGAACATTTTGAAACTAGTTCCATGCAATAGCAATGGGGCATGAGATAGACTGTAATGCCATAATGCTATCAACACCACGTTGTTTTTCGGACTCAATAAGAGCCACAAGTGCCCAGCTGTGTTGATCCTCATTAAGGATGTTCTATGAGAGGACCATAAAAGGCCGAAGCACCTCTAGACAATATTACATTCTGAGCTCTGGGCTAAAAACAGAAATACAGACCATTCTTATGACCATTCTTATCAGCATCACATAACCAGAGGAAGGTCATGTCAAATCCACTGTGATGCACATACATGTTCCTGCCACCATGATAATTTACTATTTATAAACATAATTTAACTACTTTACAACATTGTGTACGCGTCTAGGCCTAAGAGATCTACGCGCCTTTTTGAAATGCATTCAATGCGAGACTTGTCGCATGACCAGGTAGCCTATTCCTTGATCAAATGCCCTTTGACTGAACACTTGTTTGCCCTTAACAGTCCTACACCTTGATTTGTTTGACCTGAATTGATGATCGCTATACCATTCCAGAAACAGAAGACTTACTCAGATTGGCACTATCTATCTCTTTTGTATCTTAAACATTTCAACCATGGCACCCCATAATCTTAAATCCATGAATGTGTCCATGTAATTGCAAATAAGCCTCTCCCCATACCCTATTTTTTAAAGAAATTTATGAAGGTGCTTGCTTCCTGGGGTGACTGTATGGGACGGGGTTACATTGCTACGCAGAGGTTGTTGTTTAAACCCTGGCCCACCCATCCGATCCGTGAATTGCAGTTCAATGGCAGAATTTGTACTGAAAGCTTCACGTGCCGCCACCGACACGGTTTCCCCTTTCTTCCCTGACTGACCTTCCCAGTCGGAGGTTAAACGCGAGCGCGTGAAACCACTCGAACTAGTTCTGCCAGGACGGACCAACGCGGACCTGACTGAAACGATTGGTTACAGTTGGACGTTGGACCTCCCGTCCCGGTATATATCCCTCCATTGGACCAATGGAGGTACCGTTGCGGGAAGTTTACCCATACTAAGATATGGTCATTGTCATCAGTAGTTCACTGTTTAGCATGGTAGCAATGCGCTGGGATTTTTCTTCCATACCCACATCCTTTAGGAAGGAAGGTTTTTGGGCATGTGCACAATATTTTTACTGAGTTTGCACATAGGCAAAGGTTAATTTGTTCATAACTATCATGCCTGTATATTTTCATGTTGACTCCTACCGTTAATATTTCATAGCATTCTAATCGTCCTGTTCTTCGATGAGCGACGCTGTTTTTTATTTTATTTTATGTTGTGTTTTCCTGTGCAATGGCATCGACTTTGCTACCGGCCACTGCACATCCAATAGCCCACCGCCAGAGCAAAGGAAACGGTGGGTCAAGAACCCAGAAAGAGCCCATGGAAAGATGGGACTTTGAACTGGACAGAGCGCGCGAAGTAGAATTTAATAAATGTAATTCCACATTAGCATTGCTGTTTTTTTTCGCGCATGAAACATTATCGCTTACTTACACTTTGGATGGAGACAGGAACTGGCAGGAAGCACCATGTCTCAGTGCCGTAATAGCTACGAAAAACGTATACGTAGAACGTATACGTTTTTCGTCTGATTCACCTAACCCGTAGACAGCTGCAAGGTCCAATACCCAGCCATACAATGTAAATACGTGAAGAATGCAATAAACACGCATAATAAACAAACGTCGTGAACAATACAAATTTCAATAATGAAACTTGATAATCGAGAATCCATGTATTGCTTCATAGTGCTGCGCTGTGGTTGATGCAGATCAGATCTAATTAAACCGTGGGAAAAACTGCCATTTTCCCGCTTCATGTCAATGCAATGCAACATCATTGCTAGAGTAGCAAAGTGCTACAATGCAAAACAGAGAATGCTCACCACACCTCTCCCGATATCCACATCACATACATTCGTAAATGCTGAGACCAATTATAAGATTGCATAGCTGCCTACAATGTTTCTCGTGCATCCGCCACGTCGCTGCCAACAATTTAGAGGCATGGCGCACATTACCACTGTGCACTCTATATTAATTATTTCCACGCTAAAACCATTGGTTTCATGTGAGCGCTTAGATGTTCTTGAAAACAAGACAATAATGACAGAAGCGTTCATTCAAACGGCAGTTGTGCGTCAATAACATCAAGCTAATTCAAAAGGTGACGGGATGGAGAAAAATACATCCAATAAAAACACACGCTCTCGCCAGGACACTATACCGTGAACGCAATATCATACAGCAATGAGTATTTGGGGTCTTCAAAGACAGGCCGTGCCCCGCAAAAAGCGGCATTGCCCCCCGCAAACAAAACAAAAAACGACCCCGGCACTAAATAAGCACATCGGACATTTGAAGACGCGTCTCCACTGTGTGGCGACTGTTGCCGCCGCTTCTCCGACATTCGTCTATTGTGATATGGGTGGACGGTATTCGGCCGTGCACTGATACGTTATGCCAGAATTGGTAGAGGCTGGCTACGAGTATTCCCTAAAGACGGAGCTTTAGCGTCTGCGTAAAATGGACGGCCTATGCAGTGTGTACCTGAATATATTGCACATGTTATCAAACTCCCCTCATTTTGTCCCTGCACGCTCGTCTTCAGGCCAAGTCTGTATTCCCGGTCACAGGTGTTCACCGGGACAGGCGTTAGGCACGTGACACTGCAGAGTGCAGATACTTGCTCAGCCGACCAACACATACTCTTCATCAATCGAACTAGACTTTAACCGTTCTGTCGAGGCCGCATGTGAAGGTCCTGGACTGCCCTGTGTTGGAAGGGAAATGGGATTGTTCATTATGTTCATTACCTTGGAAACTTTGACCGGGACGGTGCGGGGCTTCACCTTACGTGACTTGGAAAGGGTGGTGGTGGGTTGGGCCCTCCAGATCAAATTTAAGTTGCCACTAAATATCTTAATAAAAACATGTTCCCGTTGAAAAAATATTGCTCCAAATCATGATACCACTATAAAATTGGAGAACGTTAGAAGCCCGGGAAAGTCGATTCCCCCCCCCCCCCTCTGACGCACAGCACAGGTACGCCATTGGCTCAGAGACAGTAGCGGTGGCATCAGAAGGCTGCTCGATTTACTGACCCAACCAGAGGTTGGGCCAGTAAATCGAGGGGACCAGTGAATGTGGAAGAGAGTGACCCGAATATAGCTATTTAAAAAAATATTGACTTCACCACAGTTCAAAGTATTACCAGAGGTGTTCATGAAAGTGGATTGGGGATTAAACAAATCGAAATGGCATGCCTATGCATACATACACATATACATACATATATAGGCATATATAGTCATTTATATAGGTATGAGATACATAGGCATGCCATTTCGATTTGTGTTTAATCCCCAATCCACTTTCATGAACACCGCTGGTGATACATTGAACTGTGGTGAAGTCAATGTTTTTCAATGCATGGATGAATATTCGACGTTACTATGGCAAATGTCCATCTGTGATTACCAACATGTCACACGGCCATCTCATCATAACCTTCCATATGATCAGTCATTGTAAGTCATAAGTGTACAGAAATGGAGACAGAAGTAGCAACTGCCTGACCGCGCCGGAACTATTATGTAAACATTACTTTACTAACTACGTGTTTTCTTCCTTTTACATGTATGTTCCTACATTCCATATTTGATATATTCTACATATATTGCACTACCCAAATGCACGTCCCCATATCGCCGACATTCAGTTACCCGCTGAGGCGCAACCAGGTTTCAAATGAAGGTGCTGAATGCCATGGAAACTGCAAACAGATTTTCCTTTCAAAATGCATCAGGCAGACGTCACTTCTGAATAAGTGAGGAATTCACTGACACCTTTTCGGCGCCTGTCTGGCATCGAACCGCTGTCGTCCCGGGCACACGCAGCACCACCGGGGGTCGGGGTACCGTGGCTGGCGACTCCACTGGAGACTGACAGCAGGGGTGGCTCGTGATGAGTTCGGTGATTACCAACGGTAGTTTCCTCCGAGGGGTCTAGTGGGTTTATCGATGCTATTCAAGAAGGATTACTGGCACGGTCGGGTAAATTTGCGCCGGTGTCCTTTGGCGTGATGGTTTGCTTTGGTACCTGGAAAAGGGCAAGGATATGTCTCGATGTGTTCTGACGATACTGCATTTGGGGGTGTATCCAAACATCGAACATTTGTTATGCCTTTGTTACGGAATATGTTCAATGAAGCTCAACACGTAACACATTTAAGGGCATGCACAGAATAATAGAAGACATGTGTACAACGCCAAATTTTTCGTTGGTACGTATCCAACCGCGAGCCTAACATGTGCCGTGCTGCAATCACATAACTGCTTGGCATACCTGCAATGTACCTGCACGCACCCATGCGGCTACGTGATAAATGTTCTCCACCGTTAGCCCTCCCAGTGTCGGAACACAGTGCAACACACAGTCACCCGCAGTGCAAAGAAGGTGAAAGCGAGGTCGACGGGGATGGTCAATATGAATCCCCTACCAGTTAACTTTCGGTCTGTCTCAGCTGGATAGAGAGACGCAATTTACGGAATGACGTTGAATACCAAATCAGGGTCAGGCAAGCACTAGATCACCTGGTGCTGTTTCCTGCTCTGCTTCGCTCGTCGTCATATCAGACACTGATATGCAATATGACAAGCAGCTCCCCCAAGAAATCAGTCACATCCTGCTCGGATGGTACTCTCATCGCTGGTTTTTATTTTAAAACATTGCTGTTTCGAACATGTACAATACACATCATTTTTCAAACTGTCAGTCTCCCTCTTAATGGTTCAACGGATGTTGTCAGATTTCCAAGAGAAGCCAAACGTGAAGGTGCACGATTGTATAAATAGCCGGACTTCTCAGCCATGAGAAAGCAGTGTTGTAACCAGGGGTGCATCCAGGAATTATCGCAGGGGCAATTGTGTGGAGGGGCATCATTTCTTTGAAGTGGCGCCACTGCGAGAGCACCTGGAGAGGCCTTTAGATGATGAAAGTTCAGGGTGTGGGATGCACTCGGCCCTTCTTAAAGGTGCACACTTCCTTCCAAGGCAGTTCCTTTTTCTTTCATAGGAGCGCCAAGGAAGCCAGGCAAATCCGAGCCGGTACACTGGAACCTTTTCAGAGGGGCGACTTTTCTCGGCCGGAGGGACGCCACCTTCCATGTGGAAGGCACATACCATCAGTGCCAAACCCTTTATCCGCCCTGGTTTTCATTATATCGAAATGTGTTCCCGTAAAACAGGAAAGCATGTGAGGGGTTATCGTATGTCCATATATATTATAATAAAACCCTTGTCACCTATTTTCTTTTTTTCTGCGAAGACGACGTTTGGAGTACATACAGATTTCCTTGTTGCTGATTCCGAAATCGGATCCGGCACGTGCGGCATAAACCTAAATGTTCATAGGCAGTGACAAGGAGTGAAACTTGCTAATTTTGGCGGAACGTTTTGGCATCATTTATGGCAATGGTGAGTTGGAAGACCAGACATTGAATATGAAATGGTTGAAAAACCAAGTTTTTTTTTTTTTTTTTTGGGGGGGGGGGGGCGGGACCGCCCTTCTATTTTGCCCAAACTAATCCAGTCCCTGTTTTGTCATCCCCTCACCTCCAAATTTAGAAACCGTGGCTACACCCATGCTCCTTGCGCAGTTATAACCTTCGTCACGCAACAAGATCAACATACTGACGAAAGTCCTTTGAAGAAGCGTTGTAAGCATGCCGGCGGGTTGGTGAATCATTTTTTTCTCCACGAAGCTATTGTTGTGTTTCCCATGTACTGTGATGGACTCTCGTGTATTAAGCTGTTCTCAGTACGACGAGACAGACGATGATCAATGCACCAGTATTCAGTCCTACTGTGCAGTTAGCTGATCAATCTGCCGTCGGATGCCAGCTGCTCGTCATGGGAACCATGATAACGGCTCCTTTCTGCAAGGCTGGTACATTTCCAAATTTATTGCTAATTCCAGTCAACCCAAGGAGCAGAAAGTTTATTCTCGATCACATGGCGAATGGCCACCTTCACTGTCCACCAGCGGTGGCGATGGAGAGCCGACAAGACTGGCTTTTCCTTAGTTATCATGGACTTCGCGGTGTGTCATTGTATCCACTCACCGCTGGTCATCGGTGCAGACGTGCAAATAGTTACATCACTGTCACAAATACAAAATCGGCCCATATTTGAGATCATGCTCACGACCCCAGGCTGGGACTGAGGCGACTGGAAGCGGGTCACTATTTCTTGTCTTATGATTCTCACCAGGGTTTTGACTGCCCAGAACATATTGAAAGCAGCTCTATGCAATGCCTACTCCTACTCTAATGAAACTGTATGATCAAAAACTGTATGCAATACCAACTATAGAAGTACTTCTATGGAATACCTCTTGGTCATGAGATAGACTGTAATGCCATAATGTCACCAAGGTTATACAGTTTGTCGGGTTTCATTAGAGCCACATGTGCCCAACTGTGGTACTCCTACTCAGGGAAGATTCTATGAGTTCTGCGATGACACAGAGGTCATGGAAGAACTGAATCAAACCATTGACCTTGACATATCACGGTTTGAAATTGTAACCGAATGTGAATAATTGGTTATTGCTTGGAACCAGATTTTGATAGGTTTGAGCGGAAACGAAAACAGATGAGGCCAGTTTTTAACCACGTCGTCTAGAATAAAAGTTAGTGCGGGCGAAATTTATATCTTCTTCCACCCCCATCCCCGGCAGCACTAGGAATGTAGGGTGCAGGCGGAAGTTCACAGGTTAACACACGGCCCTGCGGACCGACTTCTGCAATTAATTTCACTGGGATCTCACCAATGTTTCGCCCCCAGGATTATTTTACAGAAAGTAGCACCTTTGAGCAGGCATATTTGTACCTGTCTATCTAGAGAGCGGAGGTTGCCTACGCTCCTACTTTCGGATGGGCCACCTGGAACGTTTGGACCCTATTCTAGGGAGATGCTCCGATCATTCCCTTCCAGAACTGAACATTTCTGTAAGCGTCATAGCCCGGAAGGAATTCCAGTTGAACCGAATCACCACCGACTGCTGAAGGCTATCATTACCACCGCAAGGGGTCTCATGCTGCCGTTACCAAGGCCTGAGGCTGGCGAAACGTCCTCTGCTGTTGAAATGAGTATTGAGCCACGTGAACGACCGAAATCAGAGGTACCGGAAAAGACGATCAGTTTATTCCCAAGGGGCCATTCCGGGTACCCTTTGTGGATAACGAAGGGTCAGGTGCCCAGTGCCCATACAATGGCTGCGTCCCTGCTGCCAGACATTCTGAGACCATGGTCGAGCAAAGTAGCTGTCCCGTCAATGTCTGCTGGCTTGTTTAACCCTGATTCGGAAGGCAAGGCCAAAGAAAGCAAGGACACACAAAAAACTCATCTGCAATTGAAAACTATGTTGAGCCTCACGTCGTTGATTCCCGCGGCCCACCGGCGAAACAGTGTGGGCGGCGCCATTAGCCGTGAATGTGTATAAAGTGCATCGTGAACCACCAAATAAACAAACAAAGAAACGAACGTCGTGGATTCCAGGGCAATCTGTCCGGATAACCATGTCAGGCCAATCTGAAAACTGCTGAAAATACTTCATCTGAGCCTAGATAATTCACTATTGATGTTTGCGCTGTGCACTTTTGTGCCGCCGATACTTTATTTGGAATGCCTGGAGGCAATTTAAATGTCTGATTCCATTAGTTCATTCAATGTACTGACATATTTTCCCCAAACCTTGAAGATGTTTAAGGATATGGCCGTGAAGAAGCTGAAGCAAGTTCAAATGTTCTGTTCAGCTTACTTCAACATGCTTTCATCGCTTCGTTTGACACGTGATCTTCTGATAAGCTCAAGAGTGAGCCATCTCGTCATCCTACCTCCATGTCCTGGAGTTACCTGTTAGGTGTGATTACATTGCATTACCTGTCGGGTGTGACGACAGGGGCCCTAGGTGTTGCAGGATATTCAATTCCATCTAGAGTTTAAAAAAAGCAGCACGTTACGTCCGTACTGGCATTATTTGAATGAAGCATTTTAATCATATCATTCTCCTTCATTTACATTTCTGGCTCAATTTTTTTAAAAGAAACCTGCATCTAGTAGTGCGTAGATTTGTATGTCTGTAAATTTGATATAGGAATCTATTAGATATAGGAAATGACATTCAGGCCGGTTAACCAACATCAACTAACCAATTTGAACCGCCTTCTTTTTGCACTTAAATTAAGTATTCCTCCAGCAACAAGTATATGATGTTCGTCAGCCAGCGAAGCATATGCTCAGGTGATGATGATTACTGCCCTCCTCCGACGGATTTTGGCCAAGCCTCATCCGCACCAGACGCCTCTGATACAGCTCGGTGGTGTGTACACCACAAGAATATGTTTAGCGGCGAGGCTGGCGCTGGTTGTATGATGTGCCCCGAGTCTGCAACCGCTGCCCGCAAGATGACCTCAACTGCAGAATATCCTAATGGCTCTCACAACTGCGTTAACCAACACCTAATGATTACATTCGCGTCAAACCAGTGCATATTCATCCCAGTCAACGATTGCGATCCATTCCCTCACCCACTCAATTCATCTCCGATCTCCAAAAACGTCACAATATTCGAAAATATATTTAATGGCACAGATCATCAAGTCGTCGATCAGACCACGACACAGGACACACTGCTCCGGGTCTGCCTTGCAAAATAGCCAGTTGTGAAGGCCGCGTTCGTAGGCGGCAGTGACGGTGCTGCAGATACGACATGTGCACTCCTCCAGCATGTAGCGGTTGTGGTTGTACATTCGGCGTGCCACCACCTGCCGCGCCGTCGGACGCGACTCAGCGATGGTGTCCTGCTGGTGCTCCTGTGCAGCAGGGTGGCCACGTGTCATACAGCTGATCGCCGGGCGGCTGATATAGGAGGGTTTTTTTGGGGGTTTTTTTGTGGAAGGGTCATTTTGGGGGGGGTTTGGGAGAAGGGGGGTGTAGGGGGTTGTTTTTTTTGGGGGTTTTTTTTTGTGGTTTTTTTTTTCCAGGTTTTTTTTTTTTTTTTTTTTTTTTGCGGGGTAGTTGCTTTTATTTTGGGGGGGAAAAGGGGAACCTTTTAAGAGGGGCGTTTTTTTTGGAAGGTTTTTATTTTTTTATGTTTAAAACATTTTTTCCAACCTTTTTTTTTTTTCTAGATTTTTTTTTTTTTTAATTATTATTTTTTAAGTGGTGTTTTTTTATATGTTTTTATTTTTTTATATTTTTTTTTTTTTTTTTTTTTTTTTTTTTTCCTTTTTTTCTTTTTTTTTTGATACAGTTGGGTTTTTTTGGTTTTTTTTTATTTTTTTTTGAGGGTGTTTAAAAAAAATGTGTTTGTAGGTTGTAAGATAAAAAAAGTTTTTTGTTGTTGGGGGAGGGGGTTTTTTTTGTTTTTTTTTTTGGGTTTTTTTTTATTTTTTGGTATTGTTTTTTAGTTTTTAATTGTTTAAAATTTTTTTTGGAAGGGGTTTGTTGTGTGTGGGGGGGTGGTTGGGTCTTTTTTTTTATTTTTTTTTTTTTTTATCATTTTTCCTCCCTTTTCCGTTTTTTCCCCCCCCCCCCCCTTCTTAACCCCTTCGCTCCTTTTTCTTTTTTGACATTTATTTTGTTACAAAAAAAAAATTTTAAGTAAAAAGTTTTTTAAGGGTGTGGTTGTTAGGGTGGGGCTTGGTTCCGGTTTTTTTTTAATATCTTTTTTTTAAGTTTTAGTGTGTGTGTGGTGTTTATTTTTTCCCACCCCACCCCAGCACAAGAGGTTGGGGGGGTGGGGGGGTTAGTTGGTAGTTAAAAAGGGGGAGGGGGGATTGTCTTTTTTTATTTTTTTTTTTGTTTTTTGTAATGATTGCCTTTGCCAAATAAAATTTTTGTTTTTTTTTTTTTTTTTGTAAGTTGTGGTTGGTTTTTTTTTTTCTTTCGGGTGGGGATACCTTAATGTTTTGTTTTTTTTTTTTTGTTTTTTTTAATTTTTTTTTTTAAAAATTTTTTTTTTTTTAGGCGTCCCCGGGGGGGGAGGGGTTTTGGTGGATCCCCCCCCCCCGTGTGGTTGGGTGTATTTTTATCCCCATGAGGGGTGGGGTGGTGTTTTTAGGGGGTGGACTCCCGAAAGGGTTCCCCTTGTTTTGAAAAGGGATTGGGGGGCCCCTAAAGGCCGGGACTCAGTAGTACCGGAAACGACGATCAGTATATCGCCAACTGACCATTTCGAGTACCCTTCGACGATAATGAAGGGTCACGTGCCCAGGTCAGTGCCCATCCAATGGCTGCGTCACTGCTGTCAGGTATATTCTGAGACCAGGGTCGAACAATGTAGCCTCCCGTCAATGTCTGCTCACCGGTTTGACACTGAACGGAAGGCAAGACCGACGAAAGCAATACTACCGGTCTCCAATTGAAAGCTTAGCAAAATGTCCCATCCTAGTCTAATATATGTTTAGCTTCACATCATTGATTCCAGGGTAATCTGTCCAGGTAAACATGTCAGGCTCATGTGGAAACTGCTGGGAAATGCGTCACCCGAACCAGGATACATCACTATTGTTGTATGCGCTGTGCAATTTTGAGCCGCCGATATTATACTTGGAATGCGTGGGGGCATTTGAAATTTCAGATTGCATTAGCTCATTCAATGTACCGATATATTTGTCAAAAACCTTGAAGATGCTTAAGTATCTGGCCATAAGAAGCGGAAGCAAGTTGAAACGGTGAGTTCAGCTTACTTCAACTACAGCACGAACACGATCAGACCTGTGTTAAGCGGGGTCGGCGAGACGGGGTAAACAGAGCCAGATGTGCCGTGGTTCATTTAATTCTGATAGTTAATTTATGACTGCGCATATAGTACGGCTATGTAGTTTCATGATCTATTTTCCAGTCTTATTCTGCCTTCATCTTATAGGCGACGCAACCCATGGGTTCCCCGTGACGCTTTTCTAACCTGAACATTATGGCTCTACGATGCAGTGGAACCGATTAGCAATACGTCTATCCGCAATTGTTGTCAACAAATCATATTGTCTCAACAAGTTACTGCTTGAAATACTGTGTTTGATGGTTAATGTCTTTACAGCTACTAATCACACATTGTTCAAACGGTCACCAGAATCCTGCATTGTTCTGAAGTTTATTAACCTGTCATGCTTTCATAGTTTCGTTGGATACGTCTTCTTCTGATGAGTTCACCAGTGAGCCATCACGTCGTTCTACCTCCATGTTGTGGTTGCATTATCTGTGAGGGTGAAGATGGTGTTGTAGGATATTCTTTCCCCTCCAGAATTAATTTTTATCAACTTCAAGTTATGTTAGCTTTCATGCCGAGATATAGCTGAGGAGCAAATTTCGAATCTACTGTGTTTATTTCACTGACGCATTTGAATATCTGTCCCATTCAATTTAATTTGTTGCCTAATTTTGTTGAAACATGTATCCGTCTAGTAGTGCGTTGCATTGTATATGCGTGAATTTGACTGATTCGATAGTGGAAATGGTATTCTGGTTGGTAACTCGCCATCAGCTAACCTACTTTAACCGCGCCCTGAATGTCCCAGAATAGCACCTTTAAGATACTTCTCTAGCACCTTTAAGATATCTAATTCACGTGACATTCTCCAGATCTATCCTTTCCTCTCAGTGAGCGATTGCGATCCATTCGTCACCCACTCAGTTCATCTCCGATCTCTAAAAAAAGTTGCAATTTCCATAAATATGTTTTATACCACAGATCATGCAGTAACAATCACAGACGCACAATTCCCCAGACATGGCAGGGCACAGCGACGGTGGCTGAGGTATAGTTAACCTGCCGCGGTTGTCCTGCTCGGCCAGGAAGGCACAGATACAGTGACGCAGGCTGAGATGGAGTTAACCCGCCGCGGTTCTCCTGCTCGCCCAAGAAGGCACAGACACAGTGACGGAGGCTGAGGTGCAGTTCACCTGCCGCGGTTGTCCTGCTCGCCCAAGAAGGCACAGACACAGTGACGGAGGCTGAGGTGCAGTTCACCTGCCGCGGTTGTCCTGCTCGGCCAGGAAGGCACAGATACAGTGACGCAGGCTGAGATGGAGTTAACCCGCCGCAGTTCTTCTGCTCGCCCAAGAAGGCACAGATACAGTAACGGAGGCCGAGGTGCAGTTCACCTGCCGCGGTTGTCCTGCTTGGTCAGGAAGCGGTCGATCAAACCCCGACACAGGTCGCACTGCTCCTGGTCGGCACCGCAGAACAACCAGTTGTGCTGGTCTCGTTGGTAGGCAGCAGTGACAGTGCTGCAAATGCGGCAGATGCATTCCTCCACCACCCAGCACGTGTGGTCGTGCATCCAGCGCGCCACCACCTGCCGCACCGACAGGCGCGACTCAGCTATGGTGTCTGGCTGGTGCTCCTGTGCAGCAGGGTGGTCACGTGTTAATCAGCTGACCGCCAGGAGGCTGATGATGCGGACAGGGGTCAAAGTGAAAGCTGGACAACACACAACTGACCAAGGGTATATACACACACACATGCACAAGAGGTACGTTTGTGGTAGAGGAAGTCGCAGTTATCTAGCCAGAAGCGTACACCAACGGGCTACGAACTGAATAAATTGGAAACATGTAAACACCTCGTGCGCGCCTGGCGTGTCATTGCACCGAACTGAATGATGAACACTCGGGAGTCGA
This sequence comes from Imbricaverruca yamaguchii, assembly GCA_034440575.1. NCBI lineage: Eukaryota > Metazoa > Arthropoda > Thecostraca > Neoverrucidae > Imbricaverruca > Imbricaverruca yamaguchii. The sequence continues at coordinate 61,937 of JAOTOL010000702.1, read as the reverse complement.
AACAACAGTCAATTTGTTGGTCGCTTCACTGATATTCCTCAGCTGGAGATAGCAGGAGCGAGGAGAGTCGCAGCTCAACGAAACGGATCGAGTTGTTGGGAAACGTACCTTGATTGAAGTGGCGAAGAACTTCGAGTTCTTCACCAGCGGCTGGCTCGGTCCCTCGGCCATGGTGCAGGGTGTTGGGATTCACGGGCACGGAACGGACAGAACCTCACCAAAGACAAGGTCGACAGCGAATGGTCACTGAGAAGTTAATTCCCTCTATATAGAGGCTACACCTCCCCTCTCGAGACCCCTTCCCGCCATAATGAGGACTTCATTGGTGGGCGTCGGGACGTTTTCCCGGGTGGGTGGTGCCCTTAGTGTCCGGCGCGGTACGCTCCGCGGCATTAGCCACTCGGGTGCTAATCCGTTAGGTGACGGGAAGGATCACAACATGAGGAACGGGGGATTATTTGTAAAGAATCGCTGAACACAGTCTCGTTACCGCTCTCACCACGTGTCCTGAGAATGTACGACTAAATTCCTGCTGGCGCCATGAGGTCACTGAGAGTTACTGAATATGCCGGCAAGGAGAGTGACACGGCAACACTGCCGATCTTATCGGAGGTCTCTCGGACGAGAACAAGCCACACACGCCAAACATGACCGGAAATACACATGCATTAGTTTCAAAATGATGCTGCTTCATCGCATGCCTTGAAAAAGTATTCTTGCACAGCAGCACAATAGCTATGAGTTGAATTACCGTCATCAATGCCATTGAGTCCATGCTCCTTGAGACTTCCCGTGCCCTTCCAGCCCTGTATCTTCGGTTCATACATGATATTTTTGGAATAATCTCTATCGGACGTATCGTTTCATCACCAAATCACCAGATATCGTTTGTTGATACTCTTCTGATAATTGCCTTGGATGTGCAATATACAACAGAATTATACATTAAGCCAATGTCCGCAATAGTGGCTCTGCCATACAAGTCACCGCATCAAATACAGCTTGGGAAGTATATCGTATGCTCACATCTCTTGAGGACAAAGCGCATAGGTTCCAATAAAATGGCTGATAAGCGTGGAATGACACAGACAGAAAATTCAGGCCTAATGACTATCCAGGGAAAATCATCGCCGGGCAAGATTTCAAGAACAACACAACACCAGCCATGCTCGACGAGGTCAATACATTGACAGTGACAAAGGTACCTACACCCGCCATCTGTACATTGGTGACCAGCTAGCACACAATATACACTCGGCTATCAGATCGTCCGAACTGCACATTAGGATAGTCTGGAAATGCCTGGAAGACAGGTAATGCTTTGCTCGCGCTGTCGGTGTGAAGGGTGGATGCCATATCAAGAAGGCGATTTATCAAATCACATGCCAAGCCTGCACCAACTTTGTTCATGTCCTTGTGTTAGATTCACCTATGTCCTCCAACATAGGTGAAACTAACGAGCGTCCGCGATGGATACAAAGAACATATAAAAGACGTGAAAAAATCCAACACCAAACACGCCTTTTGATGAACATATCAAGCAGCACCACAACACAGATGTAATGCACATCGGGTCACTGCAATTGTTTTTCTTCCGCACCTGCAACGACGTAGCAGACATGCAAATAACGAAAGATATTGAGATCAGGATCTGCAAGCCACGTCTCAACATCATGACTTTTACTTGGAAGGTCACCAAGCTCATTCAGTACAGTGATCAACATTAGCTGTGTTGGCACGGTCATGCTACTTGTGTGCTTCTAGCCCTGTTATGCCTGACGATGTTGTGATCAGATCACCCGGTCGATGATCTATGAATTCCCTACCAGTTAACTTTCGGTCTGTCTCAGCTGGATAGAGAGACGCAATTCACGGAATGACGTAGACTACCAAGTTCGTCAGGGTCAGGCAAGCATTAGATCAGCTGGTGCTGTTTCCTGCGCTTCGCTCGTCGTCATAGCAGACACGCCTATGCAATATGACAAGCAGCTCCCCCAAGAAATCCGGCACATCCTGCTCGGATGGAACTCTCATCGCTGATTTTTAATTTACACGGCACCTTGCTGTTCCGAACATGTAGAATATACATCCATTTTCAGACTGTCAGACTCCCTCTTAATGGTTCTACGGAAGTTGTCAAATTTGCAAGAGAAGCCAAACGTGAATGTGCCCGATTGTACAACTAGCCCGACTTCTCAGCCATGAGAAAGCAGTGTTGTAACGAGGGGTGCATCCAGGAATTATCGCAGGGGCAATCGTGTGGATGGGCGTCATTTCTTTGAAGTGGCGCCACTGCGAGAGCACCTGGAGAGGCCTTTAGATGATGAAAGTTCAGGGTGTGGGATGCACTCAGCCCTTCTTAAAGGTGCACCTTTCCTTCCAAGGCAGTTCCTGTTTCTTTCATAGGAGCGCCTAGGAAGCCAGGAAAATCCGAGCCGGTACACTGGAACCTTTTCAGAGGGCGACTTTTCTCGGCCGGAGGGACGCCACCTTCCATGTGGAAGGCACGTACCATCAGTGCCAAACCCTTTATCCGCCCTGGTTGTCGTTGCATCGAAATGTGTTCCCGTAAAACCGGAAAGCATGTGAGGGGTTATCGTATGTCCATATATATTATAATAAAACCCTTGTCACCTATTTTCTTTTTTTCTGCTACACGAGGACGACGTTTTGAGTTCCTTGTCCGAAATCGGATCCAACACATGGGACATAAACCTAGATGTTCATAGGCAGAGACAAGGAGGGAAACTTACTAATTTTGGCGGAACGTCTTGACATCATTTTTAGCAACGGTAAGTTTGAAGTCCAGACATTGAATATGAAATGGTTGAAAACGATTATTTTTGGGGGAGGTGGGGGGGGGGAGGCGAGACCGCCCTTCTGTTTTGCCCAAACTAATCCCGTCCCTGGTTTGACATCCCCCTCACCCCCAATTTTGAAACCGTGGCCACACCCATGATCCTTAGCCAGTTATAACCTTTGTCACGCAACAAGATCAACATGCTGACAAAAGTCCTTTGAAGGAGCGTTGAAAGCATGTCGGCGGTTTGGTGAATCATTTTTTCTCCACGAAGCTATTCTTGTCTTTCCCATGTACTGTGATGGACTCCCATGTACTAAGCACTTCTCAGTACGACGAGACAGACGATGATGAATGCACCAATGCAATGTTGGAAGTCGGTGCGCGGTCTATGTGTTAATCCACGGACTGCCCTCTGCACCCTGCACTCCTAGTGCTGCCGGGGATGGGGATGGAATATGTATATATATATATATATATTGCCCTTACTAAATATTTTTCTAGACGTGGATAAAAACTGTGATATACTGTGATGGACTCTCGTGTATTAAGCAGTTCCCAGTACTACCAGACGGACGATGATCAATGCACCAGTATTCAGTCCTAGTGTGCAGTTAGCTGACCAGTCTGCCGTCGGATGCTAGCTGCTCGTCATGGACACCATGATAATAATAGAGTCCTTATTTTTATTTCTTTCTGAGTCGCAGACTTCCCGTGCCCTTCCAGCCCTGTATCTTCGGTTCATACATGATATTTTTGGAATAATCTCTATCGGACGTATCGATTCATCACCAAATCACCAGATATCGTTTGTTGATACTCTTCTGATAATTGCCTTGGATGTGCAATATACAACAAGATTATACATGAAGCCAATGTCCGCAATAGTGGCTCTGCCATACAAGTCAGCGCATCCAATACAGCATGGGAAGTATATGGTATGCTCACATCTCCTGAGGACAAAGCGCATAGGCTCCAATAAAATGTCTGATAAGCGTGGAAGGACACAGGCAGAAAATTCAGGCTTCAAGAGAGACTAGAGCACCTGGAGAGGCCTCTAGATGATGAAAGTTCAGGGTGTGGGATGCACTCAGCCCTTCTTAAAGGTGCACCTTTCCTTCCCAGGTAGTTCCTTTTTCTTTCATAGGAGCGCCTAGGAAGCCAGGAAATTCCGAGCCGGTACACTGGAACCTTTTCAGAGGGCGACTTTTCCCACCCGGAGGGACGCCACCTTCAATGTGGAGGGCACATACCATCAGTGCCAAACCCTTTATCCGCCCTGGTTGTCGTTGCATCGAAATGTGTTCCCGTAAAACAGGAAAGCATGTGAGGGGTTATCGTATGTCCATATATATTATTATAAAACCTTTGTCACATATTTTCTTTTTTTTTCTGCTACACGAGGACGACGTTTGGAGTACATACAGATTTCCTTGTTGCTGATTCCGAAATCGGATCCAACACGTGCGACATACACCTAAATGTTCATAGGCAGTGACAAGGAGTGAAACTTGAAACCAATATTTTTTTGGTGGAGGGGGGGGGGCGAGACCGCCCTTCTGTTTTGCCCAAACTAATCCAGTACCTGGTTTGTCATCCCCCTCACCCCCAATTTTGAAACCGTGGCTAGACCCATGATCCTTGGCCAGTTATAACCTTCGTCACGCAACAAGATCAACATGCTGACAAAAGTCCTTTGAAGAAACTTTGTAAGCATGTCGGCGGTTTGGTGACTCATTTTTTCTCCACGACGCTATTCTTGTCTTTCCCATGTACTGTGATGGACTCCCATGTACTAAGCACTTCTCAGTACGACGAGACAGACAATGATCAATGCACCAATGCAATGTGGGAAGTCGGTGCGCGGTCTATGTGTTAACCTACGGACTGCCCTCTGCACCCTGCATTCCTAGTGCTGCCGGGGATGGGGATGGAATAATATATATATATATATATATATATATATATATGCCCTTACTAAATATTATTATAGACGTGGTTAAAAACTGTGATGTACTGTGATGGACTCCCGTGTATTAAGCAGTTCTCAGTACGACGAGACGGACGATGATCGATGATAGTATTCCGTCCCATTGTGCAGTTAGCTGACCAGTCTGCCGTCAGATGCTAGCTGCTCGTCATGGACACCATGATGATAATGGAGTCCTCATTTTTTATTTCTTTCTGCTAGGCTGGCCCATTTCGAAATTCATTGGTAATCCCAGTCAACCCAAGGAGCAGAAAGTTTATTCTCCATCACATGGCGAATGGCCACCTTCACTCTCCACCAGCGGTGGCGATGGAGAGCCGACAAGACTGGCTCTTCCTTAGTTATCATGGACTTCGCTGTGTGACATTGTATCCACTCACCACTGGTCATCGGTCCAGACGTGCAAATAGTTACATCACTGTCACAAATACAAAATCGGCCCATGTTTAAGATCACGCTCACGATCGCATGACAGATGACAAACAGATGTTCCTTTCAAAATCCATGAGGCAGATGTGACTTCTGAATAGGTGAGGACTTCACAAACACCTTGTCGGCGCCTGCCTGGCATAGAACCGCTGTCGTCCCGGGCACACACAGCCCCACCGGGGGTCGGGGTACCGTGGCTGGCGACGACAGTGGAAACTGACACCAGGGGTGGCTCGTGATGACTTGGGTGACTCCCATCGACAGTTTGCTCCGAGGGGTCTAGTGGGTTTATCGATGCTATTCAGGAAGGATTACTGATACGGTCGAGTCCATTTGCGCCGGTGTCCTTCGTTTACCTTGGTCCTTGGGAAAACGTCATGGTTTGCCTTGATGCCTTGCTGGTTTGCCTTGGTCTTGGTGAACAAGACTGCCGTGCAAACGGAACGAAAAACGGACCAAGTGCCACTTACGTGGCATATGCGTGTCTGTGCGTGGGTGTGCAGTACGAAATCGCCCGGTACGAAAACTATTTCTCATTGTTTAACTTAGTATATTAAATTTAAACAAGTACCGGGAACTGTGCCATGGAGTGTTCAAGCGAATGATTTCCGAACAGATTTTTCCCGAGGAAAAGAAAACGAGTACCACCAAATAGAATGAGTACCATCCATGACGCCCATTTTGGAGCATTTATACAGAATCACAGCGATCCATAACGATGACAAGGCAATGCACGCAGAACAATAATTTTTGTTGTTGTTGATATTTTGACTTCATTTGACTTTGAAGATATAGACCTAAGGTCATGACATTTGCACACAATAGAGTTCACCTTCCCCATCCACTCTGTAAATGTCGTTGCTCCAGCTTCAAGGAGCCGAGATATTAGAGAGGGGCGGAGTCCGTCCCCTCCAGTGCGCGTAATGTTCAGAAGTTCTCCAGGGCGCGTGTTAAGGTCGCTAAAAGACTATTGGTATTTCACTTACGTAGTTCGTTCTCCTTAAGACTGAGTTGTCGAAGGTTTTCATAATATGCATGACGTAATGTGTTGATGTTCTCCGATTAATTATCAGGTCAGTTTTACCTATTGATAAGTATATATCAGCCCCAATTGGGAACGTAATTTTCGGATAAAATGTAGAATATCGATGCAGATGTCGAATGCAGAAATATATGTAGAATATATCACATTTTGAATGTAGGTATCTGAATGCAAAAAGAAGAAAAACGTGGTTCGCAAACAAATGTTTACATCACAATTCCGGCGCGGTTATGCAGTTACTACTCTATCTCTATACCTGTACTCTTATGACTTACCATAACTGATCATATGGATATTATGATGTGATGGCGGTGTGAAATCCTGGTAATCACAGATGGACATTGGTCATAGTAACGTCGAATATTCACCCATGCACCGAACAAATATTGACTTCACCGCAGGTCAATGTATTATCACAGGTGTTCATGAATGGCATGCCGATATATATATATATATATATATATATATATATATATATATATATATATATATATATATATATATATAAATATTCATATACTTGGGTGACCATCCTCCGCAGTCACTGGTCCCAAAGCCGTGGCTGGGTCAGCAAATCGAGGTGTCTTCCTACACCACCGCCACTGTTTCTGAGCCAATGGCGTACCTGTTATTTGCGTCAGGGAAGGAGAAATCGATTTATAAGGGCCGCTATCGTTCTCCAATTTTATCATGGTAACATGATTTTCAGCGATTTTTTTCAAAGAGGAACATGTTTTCATTAGGAAAATTAGTAGCTAGTTAAATTTGGAATGGAGGGTCCAACCCACCACCACCCTTTCCAAGTCACGTAAGGTGAAGCCCCGCACCGTCCCGTTCAAAGTTTCAAAGGTAATGCACATAATGAACAACTCCAGATTTCCCTTGCAACACAGGGCAGTCCAGGACCTTCACATGCGGCCTCGACAGAACGGTTGAAGTCTAGTTCGATTGATGAAGAGTATGTGTTGGTCGGCTGAGCAAGTATCTGCACTCTGCAGTGTCCCGTGCCTAACGCCTGTCCCGGTGAACACCTGTGTCCGGGAATACAGACTTGGCCTGAAGACGAGCGTGTAGGGACGGAATAAGGGGAGTTTGATAACACGTGCAATACATTCAGGTACACACCATAGACCGTCCATTTCACGCAGACACTAAAGCTCCGTCTTTAGGGAATACTCGTAGCCAACATCTACCAATTTTGTCATAATGTGTCAGCGCATGGGCGAATACCGTTCACCCATATCACAATAGACGAATGTCGGAGAAGCGGCGGCAACAGTCGCCACACAGTGGAGACACGTCTTCAAAAATCCGAGGTGCTTGTCTAATGCTGAGGTAGTTTTCTGTTTGCAGGGGAGACAATGTCGCTTTTTGCGGGGCACAATCTGCTTTGAGGACCTCAAATCATCTCTTTCTAGCCACTGTATGTTTTCATGGTACTGGTATGTTCTCGAGTGCTCCAGGTGTTTATTCATGGCCTCAAGGCATGTCTGACAGCCCCATCGCTTTTTCCGCGATTATTTTGTTTGGATCTAGTGCGACTTTTCGGGCCCCGATGAAATTCTTCGGACGAAGCGGTGATTATTGGGGCCTAACCCTAGTTGGCAGGGCAATAACGATATTTCTTTGGACATGTCTAATTTTTGGAGCACCTAGTCAATATTCTGAGGCCATATTAATCTTAGGAGCCACTGCTTAATCTTCCATGGCCCCGGCATCATGGTTTTCCATGTTGAATTGGCATTACTGTTTGGCAACTTGATCATCTTCATCATGCACCGGATGAACAACATTATAACCATGAGCTGAATTATCAGCTGGATGCTTGTAATAATTTAACGTAATCGAAATTAGTCGAGATATATTTGGCTTCCGAAGCGTCTTAAGTAGATGTCGTAAACACGTGCAAAAAAACTAAAACGTCACAATTGGCACAGCTGTCACAAATAACATCGTTTCACACGTGACTTCTAACGAAATTCACAGCACACATGTAAGCACAAAACGGGGACATTCTTTGTGACCCATAAAAAGAAGAAAATTTAAAAGACGGAAAATGGAGAGAAAGGGGAGATTAAGAAGCAAGCGGAAAGACGCATGGGGAAAAGAGCGAGAAGTCGCGAATGCAAGAAATATGCAAGATTTACAGGGATTAAATTACAGCAAAAGAAGGCAAATAGAAGATTCACGAACGTTTAGAGTCGAGTCACAAAAGTTTAAAAAGTGACCTCTAAAATAAATCGGTGCGAGATATCGACTCGGACTAAAATATATATGAAGTGAAGACCGAAAGAGAGAGGGATGGATAGATAGGAAGAAAGCGAGACAGAGAAAGAAAGAAAGAAAGAAAGAGGGAGATACAGAGAGAGAGAGAGAGAGAGAGAGAGAGAGAGAGAGAGAGAGAGAGAGAGAGAGAGAGAGAGAGAGAGAGAGAGAGAGAGAGAGAGAGAGAGAGAGAGAGAGAGAGAGAGAGAGAGAGAGAGAGAGAGAGTGGGAGGGAACTGAAAGAGTGGCAAGAGAGAGATAGAGAGGTGTCGAAGGATGGATGGGGGGAAGGGGAAGGTACACAGAGACATCAGACAGCAAGTTAGGCTCTAGCACCGATCATCGACCGGGTGATCTGATTACAACATTATCAGAAGGTATATAAGGGCTAAAAGCACACCAGTTGCATCACAGTGCCAACACAACTAGTGATAGTCACTCTATGGAATGGCCTTGACGAGTACCCAAGAAGAAGACATGATGTTAAGACGTGGCTTGCGGTGTCTGACCTCAAAATATATAGTATTTTTATATCTGCGACCTGTTTGCAGGTGCAGAAGTACAACAATTTCAGTGACCCCATGTGGATTACATCTGTGTTGTGGTGCTGCTTGATATGTTCATCAAAAGGCGTGTGTGGTGTTGGATTCTATTTTCTGGTATCGTAGATGTATCGATCGCCAACACATCTGTTGGTTTCTCCCATGTAGAAGGACTTCGTCTCGGTGCAGGTTTCGGCATGCCATTTGATAAAACGCATCCTTTATGTGGCGTCTACCCTCCATACCGGCAGCGCACGCCAAACGAAATAAAAGCCGCACGATTCGTACCTACTGCCATTATTTGAATGCCGCATTTGAATGATATCGGTCTCCTTCAATTATATTTCTTGTGCAATTTTTTAAAAGAACCCTGTCTCGTACTCCGTAGCTTTCTATATATGTGAATTTAGGAATTTAGCGTGTATTAAATGTAGGAAATGACATTCAGGGCGGTCAACCATCATCAACTAACCAACTATAACCGCCATCTTTGTGTACTTGAATTAAATATTTATCTAGCAACTTTAAGATTGACCTATAAAATTGGCATGATGTACTCCAAGTATATGATGTTCTTCAGCCATGGAAGCATATGATCAGGAGACGATGTTTACTGCTCTCCTCCGCGCTCTCTGACGAAATTTGTCCTAGCCTCATCCGCAGCAAACGCCGCTGATACAGCTCGGTGGCATGTACACCACAAGAGTATGTTGAACGGCCAGGCTGGCGCTGGTTGTATGATGTGCCCCGAGTCTGCAACCGCTGCCCCCCAAGGTGACCTCAACTGCAGAATATCCTAACGGGTCTCACAATTGGGTGATGCACCACCTAATGATTACATTCGCGTCCAACCTGTGCATCTTCGACTCAGTGAACGATTGCGATCCATCGTCACCCACTCAGTTCATCTCCGATCTCTCCAAAAAGGTAACAATTTCCGAAAATATATTTGCTACCACAGATCATGCAGTATCACACAGGCACAATTAGCCGGATCACAGGAAGGTACAGACAGAGCGACGGCCAGGAAGGCACAGACGCAGCGACGGAGGCGGCCGATGTTCAGTTGACTTCCCTCGGTTGTCCTTCTCGGCCATGAAATGGTCGAACAGACCGTGACACATGTCACACACCTCTGGCTCGGCCTCGCAGAGCAACCAGCTGTGTTGGTCGCGTTTGTTGGCGGCAGTGAATGTGCTCCAGACGCGACACCACACGCATCCCTCTACCATGCAGGTGTGGTTGTATCTCGAGAGCTCTTCCACCTTCCGCACCGACAGACGTGACTTAGCGTTGGTGTCTGGCTGGTGCTCCTGTGCAGCAGGGTGGTCACGTGTCATACAGCTGATCGCCGGGCGGCTGATGGTGCGGACAGGGGTCAAAGTGTTAGCAGGGCAAGTTGCAAAGGTGGTAGGGCAGGGCGCAATTATCGAGCCAGAAGCGTACACCAACTCCGACTAGAAACCGAAAAGCTTGATGTGAACACCTAGTGCGCGCATGGCGTGACATTCCTCTGAACGGAATGATGAACACTCGGGAGTCGAAACAACAGTCAATTTGTTGATAGCTTCACTCATATTCCTCAGCTAGAGATAGCAGCAGTTCAACAGCAGGAACCCAGCTGTTCGGAAACGTACCTCAATTGAAGTCGCGAAGAACTTCGACTCCTCCACCAGCATCTGGCTTCTTCCATCGGCCATGGTACAGGGCGTTGGGCTTTCAGAGGCACGACACGGACAGAACCTCACCAAAGTCAAGACCGACAGCGAATGGTCCCCGGCGAGCTATTTCCACTTATATACAGGCTAGACACCCCCTCTCGTTGCCCCTTCCGGCCATAATTAGGAAATCCTTGGTGGGGCGGTCGGGACGCTTTTCCGGTTCGGTGGCACCCTTATCGTCTGGCGCGGTCCATACAGGGCAATAACAGTCTGGCGCTAATCCGTTAGGTAACGGAAGGGTTACAACATAAGCCGCGAGGGCACTATTTCTCAAGATTCGCAGTAGACCGCCTCGTTACCACACTCACCACCTTTTCTGAGAATGTACGACTAAGTTCCATCTGGCGCCATGAGGCCACTGAGAGTCATTGAATATGCCCTTAGCAGTCAGTAACACAGCAACACTGCCGATCTTGCCAGAGCTCTCTCGGACGACAACAAACCAATCTGCATCAAGTGGGTGGCATTGGACGTGGCTTGTGCCGTGTTATAATGTTGCGAAATTGAATTAATTTCAAATATCAAAGGTCAAACCGATTTCTTCCGTCATCTCGCGTATTTTCTTCGTCCTAACCTATCCACGTTTATAGACCGCAGTGAGCCTGGAGTAACATTTTAAACTGGGCCATGTCAATGTCAAACTACAAGCTAAAAGGTTAGTTTATTTTGCTCGAAGTCCCCGCACCTCGAAGTCCGTCGCTGTCTTGAATTTTCATCATGTAGGTGTCATTCGACATGCTGTAAAGCACTCCAACAAACCGTTAAACAATCATCAAAATAATTCGCAAAGTTAAAGGTCGAGCTCATTTATTCCGTCGCCCCACCTTTCTTCGTTTTCTGTCAAAGCTATCCATGTTTGGTATGAAGATATAGCCCGTGGCAACCCTCGAGCAACATTTCATCCCGGGACATATCAGATCAATGGCCGTGGGCATCGGTCCAGACGGGTAAATAGTTACATCACTGTCACAAATACACAATCGGCCCAAAAATCGGCCCCACGAGCAAGATCCGGAAGGGGTCACTATTTCTTGTCTTATGATTCCCACCAGGGTTGTGACTGCCCAGAACATTGAAAGTAGTTCCATGCAATACCAGTAGGTCATGGGCATGCGGTAATGCCATGTCGATCGAAGGCCTACAGGTTTTCGGGCTCAGAAGAGCCATAGGTGCCAACTGTGTTAATCCAAATCAGGGAAGATTCTATGAGATAATTACAAGAGGCCACAGCACCTCTAATCAATGCTGCATACTGAGCTTTAAAAAAAAAGAATGTTCCATCGTGTTACCATGGCCATTATCGCGTACCCAGAGAACGTCATGTCAAATTATCCGTGATACACATACGTGTTACTGCCGCTAACATAATTCACTATTTATAAGGATGATTTAATACACATGCTATCGTCAATCCCACTCCATGCACCGTAATTCACAGCCACTACTTTACATCATGGAATACGGGTTTACGACTCCGAAATATATGCACCTCTTTGCATGCATTGAATGCGGGACTTTCCGCATTAGCCAGTGCTTCACACTGCAATCTCACCAGCATATTATTCCATATGACCAGCCAATGTAGGCAATAGGTGCATACGAACTGTGATAGGAGTGCGACCACACCGGCGCCATTATGTACCCTACTTGACTATGCATAGATACACGTACATGTATATGTATATATACATATAAATACATATATATATATATATATATATATATATATATATATATATATATATATATATATATATATATATATATATATATATATATATATATACGTCTATATGTTTACATATATAGATATATATGTATATGTATAACTATAATTGATATTGGTAAAATGGTAATGAAATTTCGGTTTCCGTAGAGGCTGTAATTGAATTCTCTAATGAAGAAAAAACTAGCCAGTCCGCCATGATCGGTAAACATCAACATATATGCGCCCCATACATACGATGAAAATCGTTGTAAACCTCCACATAAGGAGTAGGAACTACGTAATAATCCGTCACGTAACGACATTAGGGGGGATGCAATCCCCACTTAAAGGAGTTGGTCATTCGCCACACGGAGATGGGACGTGATGTTCTAAAGTGCTGCGGACTTACCAATAAGTAATAGACGGATAGGCGGTAGCAAAGGTCAAACCCAGCTATAGTAGATATATTCTGCATGGTACATGAAGCCTTCATCAGGTCTCCTAGGCCTCTTCAGTAGTCCAGTGTTCACTTAAGAGGCATCGAGATATTGAGGAACAAATGCTCTGCATTCGTTAGTCACGGGCAAGGTTAAAGAAGGGTAAAGAGAGTACCAAGGAGAGCTTGGGGTGAATCACACGGATATCTAACCAGAAGTGTTGTAGACGTTCCTCCACCTTTGTATCTACATCTCTGTCTGCTATCATTAGACTATATTTGTTTACTACACTAACGCTGGTCCTCTACGCTGGTCCTCGTATGCTTGTCACCTTGTGTTCTTATGGCTCATTGGTGAGTTCCAACGTCTTATATATCTATCGTAGCCTACATTTTAGTGTCCAGGTCTCTTATATTTGATGTGGTGAGTGTTTTTTCCGGTCGTGTTGAACCACCTACTGCATTAAATTCCACTGCTCGAATTGACGTCCCCATATCGCCGACAGTCAGTTATCCGCCGGGCGCCACCAGGTTTCAAAGGAAGGTGCTGAGTGCCATGGTATCTGCAAATAGATGTTCCATTCGTAATGCATCAGGGTCCCTTCTGAATAGGTGAGGAATTCACTAACACCTTGTCGGCGCCTGCCTGGCATAGAACCGCTGTCGTCCTGGGCACACGCAGCCCCACCGGGGGTCGGGGTACCGTGGCTGGCGACGACAATGGAAACTGACACCAGGGGTGGCTCGTGATGACTTGGGTGATTACCACCGGTAGTTTGCTCCGAGGGGTCTGGCGTGTTTATCGATGCTATTCAGGAAGGATTACTGGCACGATCGGGTCCATTTGCACCGGTGTCCATTGACGTCATGGTTTGTCTTGATACTTGTGAAAGCGCAGGGAGCACATGCCTTCCTGTGTTCACCAGAATCGTATGTGGCGGTGGGGTGTAGGATTGCATGCATACATTCACAATTCGTTAAGGCTTTGTTGTGTAATATGTTCAATAAAGCTCAACACAGGACGTACTTCTGAACATATATAGTACGATAGAAGACAGGTGTACGACATTATGTGCTTCGTTGATGCGTATACGGCCGCAATCTTGCCGTGCTGCTATCACAGAACAACTCCGTGATGATACCTTACCTACGCCGTGTCTACATGCACCCACAAAGACACGTGACAAATGCTGTCCACAAATGCTTTAGGCCTCGCAATTCCGGAGAATTTCCTGACATTCGCAGTGAAAAGACGGGATTGGGGTCAATGTGACCCCGTACCAAATGAATGTCGGTCTCCATAGAACCATGCGGTACGCCGAATGCTGTAGCTCCGTCCCTTTCACTTCAGAGCTGTTCGAAATGTTTTCATGCACCTCTTTTGGTTGACCTTCTAATTCAGGTCAACAAACATGTCATTATTTGTGTGCAGTTATTTAGGCGTTATTCGCTGTAGCTTCCAGGTGTATATCGCGTAACCATTGCGATCGTGTCTTTACATATCAATGGTGTGCAAATTGAAGCATATTCTCCCAAACTGATACATGCAAAGGTCAAGATCACCGATCAGGTCACAGTCAACTGCCTACAAATGCCACCTGACAAAATCGATGCATGCGTATGTTCCATGTGTGGGAGGCCCTTCGTTTCAGTCGGACTCTGGAGAGACTTGTCTCGGCCGACTCCTACCCGGGAGATGGGGCGGTAAGTGAGAAGGATCACCGCTTGATCTGCCTTTAAGCAGAGCCTCCGGTCCGGTGCCACGCCCCGAGATCAGGGCTTCGCCTCGTATCACGGGGGCAGTTCTCTGCTCACCAGGCGGTAGAAATTGGCACAACACCGCCGAGCGCACTATGGGGGATTGGATCTCAAATTATATGGGGAATTGGAGATCAGGCTCATGGGAAAGACCGCCTTGCAAGCTCACCGAAAGGAGCGGACCATGTGCCACTTGCGTAGCATGTGCGTGTCTGTGTCCGTGTGCAGTATGAAATCGCCCGGTATGAAGAAAAATTCGTTTTATTTAAATGAATATGTTAAATTGAACCCAGGTACCGGGAACTGTGCCATGGAGTGTTGAAGCCAATCATTTCCGAACACATTTTCCTCATGAAGTGATGATGAATACACCAAATCGAAGCTTATTTAGCTATTTAGCTATTTAATAAAACGAAATTAAAGCTATTTAGGCTACGAATTTGTAGGAGAAAATCCAGTGGGAGTTGTTCGAAGAAGGTTTCCGAGCATTTAAAAATCAAAATTTGGAAGCAAATGCGAATATCATCAATGGAACAAAGGAGATCGGCATCATGTTTGCTCTGGTGAAGCCATTTCATGTCGAAATGGTCCCTTCCTTTAGTATGCCGAGCGCATGCCATACCTGTAGTCCCAGGACGGCCGAGGTCATACCGCAGGGACTTAAATTGGGTTTAAACTTGGGAAAGATAGCATATGCTATCACATTCACTTCAGCTTGTGAACATTAGTCACAATGATTTGGATAAAGGTACCGTTCATACCCAATCTGATCCGGTGACCAGCCCTGAGGCTACTATATCTAGCTTTTATTTAACTATTTGTATATACATTAATCTTCCATATTTCACGGTATCCTGTACTGTTTGTTTGGGAAGAGCGTTTTAATGCACATCTAAAGATCAAATTGAGGCGACGTCCACACCTGATTTGGACCAGCCCTCATTCCAGACACTTCGTTTACTGGATTTCCTTTTTTACAACTCCAATATGTGTTCCCATATTGTCGGATCGTGGAACAAATTTGAATGCGATATCATGAACGACGGATGGGTGCCTAAAGAACCTAAAGTGCAGGGGTGCAAATGAATCCCTGTCTTCGCATTGCGGATGCTAGCTAACGTTTCAAAACATATATATTTAGAATGAACACTGCAGGTGCCATTTGTGCCTAAAAACGCCATCAACAACTGAAGTCCCTGGCTCCTCATGCGACTGCACCAAATATTTTTACTTCTCCCACGGATTGGAGATAATTATATCACGCTCTTCTGTCCCTCATTAAGAACATGGATGTATGCATAAAAATTCAACGATGATGGTGCTCAAATGTTTTTTATATCCTCATGCGCTCCTTCAGGATTAAAATTCCATATTTCCGTGTATACTTCCAGGGTTTGAGATCCAGTTTCCATGGGCTCCGGAGGTGAGACTATCAAATATACAATGGTGACAGAGAAGTCGATGCCTATATATTTATTTATTTATTTATTTATTTATTTAACAATACATGCCCTCCACGTGCAGTGGCTATTATATATATATATATATACATATATACATAACTATAATTGACATTTGGTAATTTGGTAATGAAATTACGATCTCCGTGGAGGCTGTAATTGAATTCTCTAATAAGGAAAAGCTAGCCAGTCCGCCATGATCGGTGAACATCGACATATATGAGCCTCATACATACGATGATAACCGTCGTAAACCCCCGCATAACGAGTAGGAACTACGTAATGATCCGTCACATAACAACATTGAGGAGGAAATGCAATCCCTACTTTTAGGAGTTGGTCACTCGCCAGTCATGGGCGTGATGTTCTAAAGTGCTGCGACTTACCAATAAGCAATAGAGGGATAGGCGTTGGTGAAGGTCAAACCCAGCTATAATATATATATTCTGCATAGTAGATGAAGCCTTCATCGGGCATCCTGGGCTTCTTCAGTAATCCAGTGTTCACCTACGAAGAGGCATGGAAACATTGATGCACAAATGCTCTGCATTTGTTAGTCACGAGGAATATTAAAGAAGGGTAAAGGGACGACGAAGGAGAATTTGGGGATAAATCGCACGGATATCTAAGGATATCTAAGTGTTGTAGACTTTCCTCCACCTCGGTATCTCCATCTCTGTCTGCTATCATTAGACTATATTTGTTTACTACACTAACGCTGGTCCTCTACTATAGCTTGTCACCTTGTCTTCTTATCGCTCATTGGTCAGTTCCAACGTCTTCTATACCCACGGTGGCCCATAGTTTGGTGTCCAGGTTTCATATTTTTGGGTGTGGTGAGTGTTTTTTTCGGTTGTGTTGGACAACCTATGGCATTGAATTCCACTGCTCGAATTGACGTCCCCATATCGCCGACATTCAGTTACCCACCCAGATGTCATGAGGTTTCGAAGGAAGGTGGCTGAGTGCCATGGTATCTCCAAACAGATGTTCCTTTCAAAATGCATCAGGCAGACGTCACTTCTGAATCAGTGAGAAATTCACTGACGCCTTGTCGGCGCCTGTCTGGCATCGAACCGCTGTCGTCCTGGGCACACGCAGCCCCACCAGGGCCGGGGTACCATGGCTGGCGACTCCACTGGAGCCTGACAGCAGGGGTGGCTCGTGATGAGTTCGGTGATTACCAACGGTAGTTGCCTCTGAGGGGTCTAGTGGGTTTATCGATGCTATGGTGATGAAATTACGATATCCGTGGTTAGCTCTGGAATACTCCGTGGTTAGCTCTGGTGTTTATTCATGGCCTCAAGGCATGTTTTACAGCCATATCGCTTTAACACGGTCACTGGGTGTTTTGGAGGGCCCCGGCAAAACTTGAAGATCGGTGTGCTTTTAGAGTTCCGGTGTGTTTACTGATGTTTCCAAACGTCATGGTGTGTGGCTTTCGATGCGAATTTGTGTGGATCCAACATAATTGTTTTGTTCCCTAGTGGGACTTTTCGGACATCGATGCGATTATTCGGACCCAGAGCAGATTATTGGGGCTCAGAGCAGATTATTCGGGCCCAGAGCAGATTATTCGGGCCCAGATCAGATTATTAGGGCCCAGAGCAGATTATTGGGGCCCAACGCCAGTTGACGGGGAAGCAACGAGAGTGGGTTAAATGCGAATACATCGTTCCGATGAGGACGGGGACGATCTACCGGGGAAACCGTGTCGGTGCCGGCACGTGAAGCTGTCGGTGCAAATTCTGCAATTGAACTGCAATTCATAGATCGGATTGATGGACTATGGCATACGCAACAAGATGTTCTGAGCAATATAACACCGGCCGATAAAGCCACCAGTAAAATTATCAGATTCCGGCATATTTATTTTTAATATGACATGGGGAGATGATTATTGCATTCATATGCACTCATACGGCGACGCCATACGGCGACGTCCATGATAACTGAGGAAAAGCCACATCACTGTCACCTCTCTAATGCCACCATTGGTGGACAATGAAGGTGGCAATCCGCCATAGAATGTCCCATTTAAGGAAGCCACAGCCCTGTCAGATCTCCATCTCCACTACTGGTGGGCAGGAAGTTGGCCCTTCGCCATATTGTGGCCCCTCTGAGGAAACCACAGCCATGTCAGCTCCCAATCCCCACCACCGGTGGACAGGGAAGGTGGTATTTTGGATATCCCATCAGCATGGGATCGAGAATACGCTTTCTGCTCGTTTGGTTGGCAGGAACTAGCAATGAAGTTGGAAATGGACCAGCCTTGCATAAAAGAAGAAAAACTAAAGACTCCAATATTGTCATGGTGTCTATGGCGAGCAGCTAGCATCCGACGGCAAGCTAATCAGCTTATTCGCACCAGGACGGAATACTGGTGCATTGTTCACGGTCTGCCTGGTCGTACTGAGAAGCGCTCAATACATAGGAGTCCTGAGAAACACAAGGATATCTTCGTGAAGGAAAATAATTAAACAACCCGCCGGCCACCTTGCAACGCTTCTTGAAAGGGCTTTTGTCAGCACCTCGTTGATCTTGCTGCGTGACAAAGGCTATAACTGCGCAAGGGAGCATGGTTGTAAGCACGGTTTCGAAATTGGGGGAAGGAGGGGGATGACAAACCAGAGAGGCGGTAAGTTTTGGCAGGATAGAAGGGCTCCCAATCCTTGTTTTTCAGCCCGTTCATTTTCCATGCCTGGTTTTCAGATATACTCTTGTTTAAAATAGTATTTGTGGGAAAAAGGTTCCGCCAAGTTTAGCAAGTTTCACTCCTTATCATCGCCATTGAACATTTAACTTTATGTCGCACGTGATGGGACCAACTACAGAATCACCATAGAGCAATGATGTAGGTACTTTAAACGTTGCTCTCTTGCACCACGAAAAACAAAAAACATAGAACGATGGCTTTATTGCAGGAAATATGGACATACGATAACATTTCACATGCTTTCCTGTTTTGCGGGGACCATTTCGACGCAATGACAACCAGGGCGGATAAAGGGCTTGTCACTGAGTGCATGTGCCTCCCACATGGATGGTGGCGTCCCACCGACCGGCAAAAGCCGCCCCTCTGAAATGATTCCAGTGTACCCGTTCGGATTTTCCTGCCTTCATAGGAGCTCCTATGAAAGAAAAAGGCACTCCCTTGGAAGGAAATATGCACCTTTAAGGAGGGCCGAGTGCATCCCGCACACTAAAAAAAATAATGTAGAGGCGTCCCTCCAGGTGCTTTCGTACTGGCGCCGCTTCAAAGAAATGGCGCCACTCCAGGCAAGTGCCGCCCCCATGACAATTCCTGGATCCACCCCTGGTTATAACATTGCTCTCTCATGGTCATGATCTCCGGCTGGTAATACAATCGTGCGCATTCACGTTTGGCTTCTCTTGCAAATTTGACAACTTCCGCTGAACCATTAAGAGGACGGCGGACAATTTGAAAGAAGGATATATATTGTATGGGTCCGGAACAGCAATGTGGTAGTGTACATTAAAAATCAGCAATGAGAGCGCCGTCCGAGCAGAATGTGAATGGTTTCTTTGGGGAGCTCCTTGGCGCATATGATATGGGGGCATGTTATTACAACGGGTGCAAGTCAAGTTATTTGTTCCTCTTATTCGTATTACACACAATCATTGTGCACCAACTGAATACTTTGACACATTCGAAATTATTTATATATCTCAACATTCGGATACCGTACGGCAAGCCACGTCGAGTGACATCCGCATAATGCAACGTAAAGCCATAGCCACAAAACGTGAACATGTTGACAATGTAAAGCTAACCCATGATCTTGAGACTTGACCTGACATGTCCCGGGTTGAATTGTTGCTCCAGGGTTGCCCATGGGCTATGTCTTCTTAGCAAACATGGGTAACATTGGGAGAAAACGAAGAATTTGGGGAGATGGAAGAAATGAGCTCGACCTTTAACTTTGCAAATCACTGCGATTTTTTAACGGTTTGTTAGAGTACCTTACAGCACAGTCATTGGCACCCACATGATGAAAATTGAAGACAGCGACGAGGCGCGGGGACTTCGAGCAAAATAAATTAACCATCAAGCTTGTGGTTTGACATTGACATGTCCCGGTTTGAAATGTTACCAGAAGCTCACCGCGGACTATAAATGTGTATAGGTTAGGACGAATATAAAATGCGAGATGACGGAAGAAATCGGTTCGACCTTTGATGTTTGCAATTAGTTTGATTTCGCAACATTATAATACGGCACAAGGCACGTCCAATGACACGCACTTCGTGCAGATTGAACCCATAGCGACGAATCGCGAGGACATAAACAAATTCAAACTAGCCTTTGATCATGAGGTTTGACCTTGATATATCCCGGTTAAAACATACCGAAGTGTTCCACATGGGTTATTCCTAGGTGGTGGATCTGGGTAGGAAATGTGAGACGACAGAATAAATCAGATTTAATTTTGACCCATCGAAATTACTTCGAATTATGAACTTTCCGATTCCGCCCAAAGAGCGACTTTTAATAAGTTTGAGCGTAAACGAAAATAATGAGTCGATCGGAGGATCAGCTTAGCCTCTATCCTTGACAAATAACAAGATTGCTATGTTTTCTTGTACCGCATAACAAGCCACGTCGGATGACTCCCATTTGATGGAAGTTCAAGCGATAGCAACCGAGCCTCGCGTTCGTTCGATGTCGCTTCAATATCGCCATCCAATAAGTCAAGCTAACCTTTGATCTTGACATGTAAGATTTGAAATCATACACGAGGGTTCACCGCAGGCTATCGTTTGGTACCAGATTTGGTCAGGATTGGATGAAAACGAAAAACAATTGGAAGCAAGCGAAGAAACCGGTTTGCGGTGGATCTTGACCGTTAAAGTGGCCATGTGAAACCTATTTTCTTGCATCCAGAGTATTCAGTAGAAGCATAAACATGTGTGGCAATTGATTCGAACGAATGTAGATACAGAGGTGGAGGAGCGTCTACAACACTTCTGCTTAGATATCTGTGCGATTCATCCCCAAACTCTCCTTCGTCCCCTCTTTACCCTTTTTAACCTTGCCCGTGACTAACAAATGCAGAGCATTTCTGCATCCATGTCTCCATGACTTTTCGTAGGTGAACACTGGATTACTGAAGAAGACCAGGAGACCTGGTGAAAGCTTCATCTACTATGCACAATATATGTATTATAGCTGGGTTTGATCTTCACTACCGCCTATCCGTCTATTGCTTATTGGTAAGTAGCAGCACTTTAGAACATCACGTCCCATGTCTGTGTGGCGAGTAACCAACTGCTTTAAGTGGGGATTGGATCCCCCTAATGTTGTTATGTGACGGATCATTACGTAGTTCCTACTCCTTGTGCGGGGGTTTACAACGATTTTCATCGGATGTATGAGGCACATATATGTCGATTTTCACCGATCATGGCGGACTGGCCAGTTTTTTTTTCTGATTAAAGAATCCAATTAAGCCTCTACCGAGATCGTAGTTTCATTACCAAGTTTCCAAATATCGATTCTAATTATATATACATATTCATATACATGTATATATATGTATGTATGTATATGTACATCTATACGTATATACACATATATATATATATATATACATATATATAGGTATATATAAATAAATACATATATAGTCAAGCATGGTGTGACGCCGGTGTGGTCGTACTCCTATCTCTATTCGTATACACCAATTGCCTACAATGACTGATCATATGGAATAATATGTTGGTGAGATGGCAGTGTAGGGACTGGCTGATGCCAAAAGTCCCGCATTGAATGCATCTAGAAATGGTGCATATAATTCTGAAAATGTATTCCATGATGTAAAGTAGTGGCTGTGAATTGGGGTGTATGGAGTGGGATTAATGATAGCATGTGTCTTAAATCATCCTTATAAAGAGTGAATTATGCTAGCGGTAGTAACACGTATGAGCATCACATGGAATATGACACGACCTTCCTCCGGGTATGTGATGCTCATGAGACTGGCAATAGCAACACAATGGAACATTCAATTTTAGTTAAAGTTCGGAGTGCAACATTGATTATAGGTGCTTTGGGCTCTTGTAATCATCTCAGAATCTTCCCTGAGTAGGAGCAGCACAGCTGGCCACCTGTGGCTCCAATGAAGCCCGAAAAACTGTACAACCTTGATGACATTATGGCATTACTGTCTATCTCATGGCCAAGAGGTATTCCATAGGAGTATTTCTATAGTTGGTATTGCATAAAGTTTTCAGTCATACAGTTTCATTAGAGTAGGAGTAGGCATTGCATACGACTACTTTCAACATGTTCTGGGCAGTCAAAACCCTGATGGGAATCATAAGACAAGAAATAGTGACCCGCTTCCGGTCGACTCAGTCCCAGCTTGAGGCCGTGAGCATGATCTCAAATATGGGCCGATGTTGTATTTGTGACAGTGATGTAACTATTTGCACGTCTGCACTGATGACCAGCGGTGAGGGGATACAATGTCACACCGCGAAGTCCATGATAACTAAGGAAAAGCCAGCCTTGTCGGCTCTCCATCGCCACCGCTGGTGGACAGTGAAGGTGGCCATTCGCCATGTGATCGAGAATAAACTTTCTGCTCCTTGTGTTAACTGGAATTAGCAATGAATTTCGAAATGGGCCAGCCTTGCAGAAAGAAATAAAAAATAAGGACTTCATTATTGTCATGTTGTCCATGACGAGCAGCTAGCATCCGACGGCAGACTGGTCAGCTAACTGCACAATAGGACTGAATACTGGTGCATTGATCATCGTCCGTCTGGTCGTACTGAGAACTGCTTAATACACGAGAGTCCATCACAGTACATGGGAAACACAAGAATAGCTTCGTGGGGAAAAATGATTCACGAACCCATCGACATGCTTACAACGCTTCTTCAAGGGACTTTTGTCAGCATGTTGATCTTGTTGCGTGACAAAGGTTATAACTGCGCAAGGAGCATGGGTGTAGCCACGGTTTCGAAATTGGTGGGTGAGGGGGATGACAAACCAGAGACGGGATTAGTTTCGGCAAAACAGAAGGGCGGTCCCGCCTCCCGCCCCCTCCCCCCAAAAATATTGGTTTTCAACCACTTCATATTCAATGCCTGGACTTGAACTTGGATGGACTTCATATTCAATGCCTATGAACATTTAGGTTTATATCGCACGTGCTGGATCCGATTTCGGAATCAGCATCAAACAAATCTGTATGTACTCCAAACGTCGTCCTGGTGTAGCAGAAAAAAAGTAAATAGGTGACAAATGTTTATTATAATATATATGGACATACGATAACCCCTCACATGCTTTCCTGTTTTACGGGAACACATTTCGATGCAACGACAACCAGGGCGGATAAAGGGTTTGGCACTGATGGTATGTGCCTTCCACATGGAAGGTGGCGTCCCTCCGGCCGAGAAAAGTCGCCCCTCTGAAAAGGTTCCAGTGTACCGGCTCGGATTTTCCTGGCTTCCTCGGCGCTCCTATGAAAGAAAAAGGAACTGCCTTGGAAGGAAAGGTGCACCTTTAAGAAGGGCCGAGTGCATCCCACACCCTGAACTTTCATCATCTAAAGGCCTCTCCAGGTGCTCTCGCAGTGGCGCCCCTAAAAAAAATGACGCCCCTCCACACAATTGCCCCTGCGATAATTCCTGGATGCACCCCTGGTTACAACACTGCTTTCTCATGGCTGAGACGTCCGGCTAGTTATACAATCGTGCACATTCACGTTTGGCTTCTCTTGCAAATTTGACAACTTCCGTAGAACCGTTAAGAGGGAGTCTGACAGTTTGAAAAAGGATGTATATTACACATGTTCGGAACAACAATGTGCAGTGTAAATTAAAAATCACCGATGAGAGTTCCATCCGAGCAGGATGTGACGGATTTCTTGGGGGAGCTGCTTGTCATATTGCATATGAGTGTCTCCTATGACGACGAGCGAAGCAGAGCAGGACACAGCACCAGGTGATCCAATGCTTGCCTGACCCTGATGAACGTGGTAGTCTACGTCATTCCGTGAATTGCGTCTCTCTATCCAGCTGAGACAGACCGAAAGTTAACTGGTAGGGGATTCATAGATCATCGACCGGGAAAGCTGATCACAACATCGTCAGGCATAACAGGGCTAGAAGCACACAAGTAGCATGACAGTGCCAACACAGCTAATGTTGATCACTGTACTGATTGAGCTTGGTGACCTTCCAAGTAAAAGTCGTGATGTTGAGACGTGGCTTGCAGATCCTGATCTCAATATCTTTCGTTATTTGCATATCTGCTACGTCGTTGCAGGTGCGGAAGAAAAACAATTCCAGTGACCCGATGTGCATTACATCTGTGTTCTAGTGCTGCTTGATATGTTCATCAAAAGGCGTGTTGGTGTTGGATTTTTTTTCAGGTCTTTTATATGTTCATTGTATCCATCGCGGACGCTCGTTAGTTTCACCTATGTTGAAGGACTTAAGTGAAACTAACACAAGGACATGGACAAGGTTGGTGCAGGCTTGGCATGTGATTTGATAAATCGCCTTCTTGATATGGCATCTACCCTTCACACCGACAGCGCAAGCAAAGCATTATCTGTCTTCCAGGCATTTCCAGACCATCCTAATGTGCAGTTCGGACGATCTGATAGCCGAGTGTACATTGTGTGCTAGCTGGTCACCAATGTACGCATGGCGGGTGCAGGTAGCTTTGTCACTGCCAATGCATTGGCCTCGTCGAGCATGGCTGGTGTTGTGTTGCTCTTGAAATCTTGTCCAGTGATGATTTTCCCTGGATAGTCAATCTTAATAATTTGTCTTGATAATCTCTCTTGAAGCTGGAATTTTCGGTCTGTGTCCTTCGACGTTTATCAGCCATTTTAATGGAGCCTATGCGCTTTGTCCTCAGGAGATGTGAGCATACCATATACTTCCCAAACTGTATTGGATGCGCTGACTTGTATGGCAGAGCCACTATTGCGGACATTGGCTTAATGTATAATCCTGATGTATATTGCACATCCAAGGCAATTATCAGAAGAGTATCAACAAACGGTATCTGGTGATTTGGTGATGAATCGATACGTCCGGTAGAGATTATTCCAAAAATATCATGTATGTACCGAAGATACAGGGCTGGCAGGGCACGGGAAGTCTCAAGGAGTTTGGACTCAATGGCATTGATGACGGTAATTCAACTCATACCTATTGTGCTGCTGTGCCAGAATACCAGAATACTAATACAGGAATATAGTCGTACATTCTCAGGACACCTGGTGAGTGCGGTAACGAGACCGTGATCAGCGATTCTTGACAAATAATCCCCCGTGCCTCATGTTGAGATCCTTCCCGTCACCTAACGGATTAGCACCCGAGTGGCTAATGCCGCGGAGCGTACCGTGCCGGACACTAAGGCACCGCCCACCCGCGAAAACGTCCCGACCGCCCACCAATGAAGTCCTCATTATGGCGGGAAGGGTTCTCGAGAGGGGAGGTGTAGCCTCTATATAGGGAGAATTAACTTCTCAGTGACCATTCGCTGTCGACCTCGTCTTTGGTGAGGTTCTGTCCGTTCCGTGCCCGTGAATCCCAACACCCTGCACCATGGCCGAGGGACCGAGCCAGCCGCTGGCGAAGAACTCGAAGTTCTTCGCCACTTCAATCAAGGTACGTTTCCCAACAACTCGATCCGTTCCGTTGAGCTGCGACTCTCCTTGCTCCTGCTATCTCCAGCTGAGGAATATCAGTGAAGCGACCAACAAATTGACTGTTGTTTCGACTCCCGAGTGTTCATCATTCAGTTCGGTGCAATGACACGCCAGGCGCGCACGAGGTGTTTACATGTTTCCAATTTATTCAGTTCGTAGCCCGCTGGTGTACGCTTCTGGCTAGATAACTGCGACTTGCTCTACCACAAACGTACCTCTTGTGCATGTGTGTGTGTATATGCCCTTGGTCAGTTGTGTGTTGTCCAGCTTTCACTTTGACCCCTGTCCGCATCATCAGCCTCCCGGCGGTCAGCTGATTAACACGTGACCACCCTGCTGCACAGGAGCACCAGCCAGACACCATAGCTGAGTCGCGCCTGTCGGTGCGGCAGGTGGTGGCGCGCTGGATGCACGACCACACATGCTGGGTGGTGGAGGAATGCATCTGCCGCATTTGCAGCACTGTCACTGCTGCCTACCAACGAGACCAGCACAACTGGTTGTTCTGCGGAGCCGACCCGGAGCAGTGCGACCTGTGTCGGGGTTTGATCGACCGCTTCCTGACCGAGCAGGACAACCGCGGCAGGTGAACTGCACCTCGGCCTCCGTCACTGTGTCTGTGCCTTCCTGGCCGAGCAGAAGAACCGCGGCGGGTTAACTCCATCTCAGCCTGCGTCACTGTATCTGTGCCTTCCTGGCCGAGCAGGACAACCGCGGCAGGTGAACTGTACCTCGCTCGTCACTTTCGTCTTTTTGGGGGAGGAGGAGAACCGCGGCGGGTTAACTCCATCTCAGCCTGCGTCACTGTATCTGTGCCTTCCTGGCCGAGCAGGACAACCGCGGCAGGTGAACTGTACCTCGGCCTGCGTCACTGTATCTGTGCCTTCCTGGCCGAGCAGGACAACCGCGGCAGGTTAACTATACCTCAGCCACCGTCGCTGTGCCCTGCCATGTCTGGGGAATTGTGCGTCTGTGATTGTTACTGCATGATCTGTGGTATAAAACATATTTCTGGAAATTGCAACTTTTTTGAGAGATCGGAGATGATCTGAGTGGGTGACGAATGGATCGCAATCGTTCACTGAGAGGAAAGGATAGATCTGGAGAATGTCACGTGAATTAGATATCTTAAAGGTTCTAGAGAAGTATCTTAAAGGTGCTATTCTGGGACATTAAGGGCGCGGTTAAAGTAGGTTAGCTGATGGCGGGTTACCAACCAGAATACCATTCCCACTATCGAATCAGTCAAATTAACGCATATACAATGCAACGCACTACTAGACGGATACATGTTCCAACAAAATTAGGCAACAAATGAAGTTGAATGGGACAGATATTCAAATGCGTCAGTGAAATAATCACGGTAGGAACGAAATTTGCTCCTCAGCTATATCTCGGCAAGAAAGCTAACATAACTTTAATTTGATACAAAATTAATTCTGCAGGGGAAAGAATATCCTACAACACCATCTTCACCCTCACAGATAATGCAACCACAACATGGAGGTAGAACGACTTGATGGCTTACTGGTGACTTCATCAGAAGAATACGTATCCAACGAAACTATGAAAGCATGACAGGTTAATAAACTTCAGAACAATGCAGGATTCTGGTGACCGTTTGAACAATGTGTGATTAGTAGCTGTAAAGACATTAAACCATCAAACACAGTATTTCAAGCAGTAACTTGTTGAGACAATATGATTTGTTGACAACAATTGCGGATAGACGTATTGCTAATCGGTTCCACTGCATCGTAGAGCCATAATGTTCAGGTTAGAAAAGCGTCACAGGGAACCCATGGGTTGCGTCACCTATAAGATGAAGGCAGAATAAGACTAGAAAATAGATCATGAAACTACATAGCCGTACTATATGCGCAGTCATAAATTAACTATCAGAATTAAATGAACCACGGCACATCTGGCTCTGTTTACCCCGTCTCGCTCGACCCCGCTTAACACAGGTCTGATCGTGTTCGTGCTGTAGTTGAAGTAAGCTAAACTCGCCGTTTCAACTTGCTTCCGCTTCTTATGGCCAGATACTTAAGCATCTTCAAGGTTTTTGACAAATATATTGGTACATTGAATGAGCTAATGCAATCTGAAATTTCGAATGCCCCCACGCATTCCAAGTATAATATCGGCGGCTCAAAATTGCACAGCGCATACATCAATAGTGATGTATCCTGGTTCGGGTGACGCATTTTCCAGCAGTTTCCACATGAGCCTGACATGTTTACCTGGACAGATTACCCTGGAATCAATGACGTGAAGCTAAACATATATTAGACTAGGATGGGACATTTTGATAAGCTTTCAATTGGAGACCGGTAATATTGCTTTCGTCGGTCTTGCCTTCCGACTCAGTGTCAAACCGGTGAGCAGACATTGACGGGAGGCTACATTGTTCGACCCTGGTCTCAGAATATACCTGACAGCAGTGACGCAGCCATTGGATGGGCACTGACCTGGGCACGTGACCCTTCATTATCGTCAAAGGGTACTTGAAATGGCCCGTTGGCGATATACTGATCGTCGTTTCCGGTACTACTGAGTTCGGTCGTTCAGGTGCCTGCATGCTCATTTCAACAGCAGGGGATCCTTTGGTGAGTCTACGGCCTTAATACCTGCAGCTGGACCTCTTACGGTGATAATGATACCCATCAGCAGTCGGTGGGGATTCGGTCCAACTGGACTTCCTTCCGGGCTATGACGCCTACAAAAATATTTACTTTTAGAAGGGATTGATCGGAGCATCTCCTTAGAATATGGTCCACACGTTGCAGGTGGTCCATCCAAAAGTAGGAACATATGTAACGCCCACTCACTAGATAGACAGCAAGAAATATGCCTGCTTTCTAGAAAATGTTTAGGTGGCCGACACATTGGTCAGATCCCAGTGAAAATCATTGCAGAAGCCGTTCCACAGGGCCTTGTGTTAGCCTGCGAACTACCGCCTGGACCCTACATTCCTAGTGCTGTTGGAGATGGGGTACCAGACGATATATATTTCGCCCTCACTAACATTTATTCTAGACGATCTGGATAAAAGGTCACATTCCGGGCGGATCAGACTGACAATGACAACCTCGCTGGTTTCAACTTCTACTTAGCAACGAAAAGACATTTACAGACGAAATGTAACACATATGCATGGTGTAGTTTATTTCGAATACGCTGGCGTTACCAAGAAGTGAATTCAAGGTCACCGTCGGCGTACAGGGCGTCTATACGAACATAATGTTTACTCATTCGAGTGTAATTATAACTGAGAAAGTGGCGATTTGTCCCCATCAATTTCTTTCGTGAACTCGCCCCCCCCCCCCCCAACATTCACCTGCCCAACTATGGTTGCCGGAAAAATTTCCTTGATCAATTATAAGCTGAAGATATACATGCAAGAGAATCACCAGGAATGCTAGAAGCCAATATATTCAATCAACGGGCCCCCATACTGCCTGTAATCACAAAACATTAGAGTGGTCGGTTAATCAGCATACGTTTGACATTACTAATGATGCAATACAGATGCGAGATCCGCAATTTGACCTCAGGTCACCTATATAGAAGCACTTTATCAGGTCCTTACCTGCTCCAGTTACCGGAACCGGGCTGCCCACCCGACTGCTCCGTTGGGCGGCTCGGCACAATCAGCTTAGCAAAGAAAGGAGTGCAATGCATGAATAAAGTATGGAAATGCTTAGGCACACAATGACAAACAATAGATTTCCGGATGTGTAGAGAGTAACATGCAAATTGACATCAATCGCATAACAGACATGTGCATTTATGACAACATTCCAGGTGACCAAGTTTGGTTCCATTAGCCGGTCATGAACTTGACCTGACTTGACCTCGACGACCTAACACGACTTTTAAATTATGTGGCAGAATAATATGCATCAACTAATTCGTTAGTGTTGTCAAGAACACTTCCATTTTGCCAATATACGGGAAGGGCATCAGTGCCGATTCTTGTGGTCTGGTGCTGCGAATTTGCTTTTTCTTTAGCGTCTCCTAACTTGAAAATTTTTCGACCGATTGTTATTTTTCTTGCTTTATGCAATGCCCCGATCATTTGTAAGCAGGTGTGCCAACAAATGGCGTATATCGGCCGGTATAATATTTAGTTATGTATGAAAAATCGGAGGTGTGGGCGGAGTTCGCCATCCCCCACCAGGGCGTGTGTTAGCCGGTCATGAACTTGAGCTGACTTGACCTAGGTGACCTTGACATGAATCTGAAACAATATAGCATAAGAATGTACATCGAACAAGTCGCCAGTGTTGCCAGGAACACCTCTTTTTGCCAATATACGGGAAGCGCATCAGCGGCGATATTTGTGGTTTGGCGGGAATAAAATTTGTGAAGTAAACGACCCCTAACTCGAAAAACTTCCGGGAGGTTTCCTTTTTTCTTACTTTAAGCCATGTACTGGTCATTTCTAAGCAGTTACACAAACAATAGCGTATATAGGCCAGACAAATCTGGAGTTACGTACGAAAAACCGGAGAGATGGGCGGATTTCGCTCGCCCCCTCCAGGGCGCGTGTTAACCTCCCTATGTCGTGGGTCATCCTATGTCCCATGAGTTTTCCCCGGATAGCGAAAAACAGCGTAGGGTAGCGCCTTGAAATTGAGCGCTGCCAGGTGTAACGGTGGAGAGCATTTGTTACGTGGCTTTTGGGGTGGGCATGTGTACGCTGTGGGCACGCTACATGTACGCCAAGTAGTTCTGTGATCGCAGCACGGTACATGTTTGGATTGCGGCTGGATGCGCAGGAACGATAGACTTAGCATAGTACGCCTGTCTTCTATAATGCTATATATGCACGCTATACATGCTATACCTTAATTGCGCCCAGCCTTGAGCTTTATCGAACATATTCCACAGTAAAACCATACAAAATGCTGCATATATGCACGGACCTGTGTCTTGCGCATTTCCAAGCACCAAGGCAAACCATGCCGACAAAGGACACCGGCGCAAACGGATCCGACCGTGTCAGTAATCCGCCCTGAATAGCATCAATAAAACCGCTAGACCCCTACGGCATGTAATCACCGAACTCATCACGAGCCACCCCTGCTGCCAGTTTTCAGAGGCGTCGCCAGCCATGGTACCCCGGCCCCGGTGGGGCTGCGTGTGCCCGGGACGACAACGGTTCAATACCAGACAGGCGCCGACAAGGCGTCAGTGAATTCCTCAATATTTAGAGGTGACGTCTTTCTGATGTACTATGAAAAGAACATCTGCTTCCTGACTCTGTAAGACGCAGCACCTTCATTGGATACCTGGTGGCGTCTGGGCGAGAAACTGAACGTCGGCGACATGGGGACGTGCATTCAGGTAATGGAATTGTTAATGCCACACGTGCTTCAATACGACAGCAAAACCATCACCATGCTAAAAATAAGACCTAGTCAACAATTTGTTCATCTAACTTGTAACATTCGTGCCTCTTTGGAGGTGAACACTGAACTACTGAACAAGCCCAGAAGACCTGATGAAGACTGCATCTACAATGCAGGATTTGTCTACTATAGCTATGTTCGACATCTACTACAGCCTTTCCGTGTATGGCGTATTGGCGAGTCGCAGCCAGACAGACAGACATGCAGACTGTATTGAGGTCGTCCACAATTGACTCCTGGCTATTATGCCATCGCGTGAAATGGATAAAACAAGACAGCAGAAAAGGTCAGACTCACAGAATACAAAGAAAAATAAAATACAGCAAGTCGAACAGTCAATCAGTCCGGCACGGGCGGCACGTGAGACAGGTACTGCCGTAGGCGGCGACCAAAGATCGACATGGGAAGTCGCGTCAACTCAGGTGGCAGTGAGTTGTACATGTGTGGCGCTCTGGTGCTAGAACGTCTCTTCCCCATCTCGGTGCGGGACCGGGAGACATACAAGTTATGGTCTTGACTGGTGGTCGGGTCACGAATCTCTGCCATGGTGGTGAGATCGTGAGCCAGTGACTCTGGCCCACCATAAAGAAGCACCTTGTGTGTGAGGCGCAGGGTATGATATCTGGCCGGTTCTCCGCGCTGAGCCAGCCCATCCTCCTCAGCAGATC